>CANYCX010580636.1:0-15930 GCA_948193385.1 Breynia disticha f. nivosa
ATCTTAAAATTTCTTCTTCTTATATACAACTTCATTCTCTTTTTGTTCCTTTTTAATATGCATTCAATTTATGTCAATTGCTAGGCAGATTCTTAAAGGGGACCTGCTTGATGAACGATATTATAATTTTAAAGTCGAGATTCACAAAGCCATTTTCAATTTTTTGCATTTCAAGCGCAAAATTTTTCATAAGAAAACAAGAACAATAAAAAGCTCACCTGGTTTAAGAACAGAGAATGTACAATTAAGCAATGGAGAAATTCAAATAGCTTCAACCGATATCACCACTTGATCATTCTGTTGTTTCTAAGAAGCTCACCTGTGTTGTGGGTGTTGGCAAAGAATGCAAGAGTAAGAAAAGAGAATACTTAGCATTCTTCGTGGGAAGAAACTTTGATGTTCTTCACGTTTGCATTAAAACAATCTATTCACATCTTTAACATGAGGCTTCACGTCCATGTATGAGTAACTTAATCTGCCTGACATGATGAATGCAATACAAAAAAGCATATCATTAGTCTAAAGTCTTACATGTAAACTAATTCAGCAAAAATGCACTGAGAATTGTTATGGCAAGAGTGCTAGTCTCAAGGAGGTTGAAATTAATATCCATGTCGATTCCCAATATCCAAGCAATAATCACACACAATAGAGCCAGAAACGATTACAGTATCACTAAATGTTTAATCACATAACAGAATATGTAGAAAAATAGGGGTGGTTTAAAATGTTTAAAAAAGAAATTTGGTTTAATGTGCATTAATTCTTACCACAAACATAGCAATTTGAGCTATAGAACCCAAAGCAACACCTAATGATATTTCATGAAACATTAATGTGAGAAATTCAGAATCAATTGAAGAGGTCCTAGTGCACATAACACTTTAGAATGAGAAATTAATTAGTCTTCTAAAGAATGGAGTCATACTCAACAATGTGTTCTTGAAAGAAAATATGACTACTCCAACATGTTCTGCTGCATTTCCATCAATTGGTATCAAAATAATGCTGAAGAAATCACATACAACCCTATGTTTCAGAAGTATCCTGATAAAAGAACAAAATAAGTATCCCAATAAGCTAAAGAATCTTCTTGCATCATGCTACTATCATAAGAAAGAAAAAACAATATATTACTGTTTTCAACAATAAAAATACTACTTAGCTAATAATCTTATAGTCACTAAACTATTTCACAATACATCAATAGTAAGACAGTCAAATTGTTGAGAGACAAATCACTCTCTAAATTGATAAACTAAACTACTACCTTGAAAATTTGCCATTAAATTTTATCCACTCGCCAAACGAATGAGTGGAGAAATTGCCCATATGAACTCAAAAAAACAAAACAAAGTACATATAAGCCGAGCTCAAAAAGGAAAAACCAATTCTTTTTCAGTGGGGCTCATACACCTCACTGTATGTTTCTCCAGTCGTTTTCATAATATAGATTTATCGGCAGAACTCTTATCTTCACAAAGACAAAGAAGGATCTTCGGCAAGGGGTTCCTGGTTTCGCGAGACCTTTTTACTCATGGCCTTACTCTATATAGGTCTTTGCTTTCTCGATCAACTAACTTCATAGTGAAGAAAGACAAGTCCTAGAAATTCTCTTATTGTATCTTTTGTTGGGTACACTTCTAACCAACCCAATCAGCTCTAAAGTTTACTTGTAAAAGCACACGAAAAAAGCTAGTCTGATTGGAAGGATAGTAGAGGAGATGTGGAGGAGCTTAAGTTTTGGATCTCATGTCATCTAGCAAGGAAGGATAAGATAGGGAATGAGAAGAGATTTGAACTGATGCTATATAATGATATTTGTTAATGAAAAGACCTTAATAGTTGGAATGTGGAAAGTGAGAGGGGAGAAGAGCTCCATAAAAGTTTGAAAACATTTTTTAATTTTTTAGTGTAATTAAGTCATATAAGCTGTATAATTAATTGTTAAAAGTCATTAAATTTTATTAAAAATAATTCAAAATAATGAAAGATTAAAAAATTAGAAAGATGGCTCCTCATTCATTTTGGTGATTGAACTTTACTTTATTTATATAGATGTTAGAAACAATATTTTTTTCTTACAACAACAACAATTTTTAACATCAATCTCAAATAAACAAAAAAAACTATATATTTTTGGAGATTGGAGCTAATGAACTATGATTTTTAGGTTGATTTCATATATACATAATTGTTATTATTTATTTATAAATTAGTCATATTTTAAAATATTTTTATTTATTAAATTATAAATACATCTTAGTTTTAGAGTACATAAAATTGATATATAATTTATATAAAATTAATATTTAATTTAAAATAATAAAAAATTATGTATAAGTAACTCTTTATAAAATAATTTATTATTAAACTTAAATCTATAAAAAAATAAATATAAAATTTACATAAAAATATTTAAATTTATACATAAAATTTATATTAAATTTACAAGAAGTTATGTATTAAGTTTGAATTTAAAAGTGAATTCCACATAAAATATAATAATAAAATATCAAATTGAAAAAAATAAAAAAAATAATACACTATTAATTAGTGATAAGGTTCAATTTCGAGCTTACCATTTTATTCAAAGTACAATATTGGGTTTAATTTTTTCTTAATTCAATTCGATACTTAACGTTTGCACTATAGTTCAAATTAAGGTCTTTGGTTTGTAAAAATATGGTAAAATCTCAAATTGCAAAAAGTAAAAAAAATAATACACTATTAATTAGTGATAAGGTTTAATTTTGAGCTTAACATTTTATTCAAAGTAAATATTGGGTTCAATTTTTTCTTAGAGCATTCCCAACAAGCTCCTTAAATGAACTCCTTTTCTTATTAATCAATCTCACAAACAAAAAGTTTCTCCAACAAACTCCTTATTTTATCCTCTTTACTTTATTTTTTAAGAGCTCCTTAACTTACTTGTTATATTTTATTGAGTCAAAAAGTGACTCCTTAATTTTGTTTAGTTTAAGGAGTCTGATAAAGCGTAAACAAATAAGAGCGTAAATTCAATTAAGGAGTGATTAAAAGATTGATAAAGTAGGGAGAATATAAAGAAGACTGTTGGGAATGCTCTTAAGTCAATACAATACTTAACGTTTGCACTATAGTTCAAATTAAGGTCTTTAGTTTGTAAAAATATGGTAAAATCTCATTTTAGTAGCAGAATTGATGATTTCAGACTGAAATAAAGTTTTTTTTAGCTGTTATTCGAAAGAAGATGTTTTTTGAGTTTGTCAGAGAAAAAGAAAATTTTAGTAAAAAATTTGAATTTGTTTTAATCTTTGAGTTATTTGAATAATTTAATTTCAGTTATCATAATAAAATAATGTTATTTTAAACTGATTGTGTTAAATATTATAATTTAACATTTAAATGTAAATCTAATATAACACCGCTAGTAACACATTAACTTCTATTTATTATTATACTAATTAATACCTTAATTGAGCTATAATAAAAATGTTAGACATTAAATTATACAACAAAAATTGGATCTAATATTATAGTTTGAACAAAATAACAATAAACTTTATTCGCTGTTAATTAATCTATAAATTTTTTCTTACGTGGGCCCACCTCCTGCTGCCACGCCTACTAGTTTTAAAACGGTGTTATTATCCGAGTAACCACCAAATTCCAAAGATGTAAACGTGGAGCATACCGAGACGTGCACAGAAAGGGTGGTATTAAAACGGTCCCGTTTTATTTGCTTAAAAGCTGTTTTGTACTTGTAACAAAGCGACATGATAGAATGTTATAACTGATGAAAAAGGCATCAATATCCTGACAAATATGTCTCCATTTACGCTCTTTATTTTGTTTTGTAGATTAGACTGACCAAATTTTCCTTCTTTCTTTCTGAGTTTTCTCACCCAAAACGATGCGTTTTTAAATTGATTTATCGACAGATCCCTACAATTCGTTTGACCACTCAACACCGACTTGCTCTTACCTTTATCCGTTCAATTTTTTCTTCTCATTTAATTCTCTGCAACCTTTTTGGTCTGTTTTCTATCTTTATTTGAGTCATCGCTTTTGATTTTAACATGTTGAACTATTTTATTTGATTATTCCTCTATTTCTTCTTAATGTTTGTTTCTTTCGGTGTTTTTCTTATCTGGATTTTAAGAAATTTTCTTTTTTGGTTTATATTTGTTATTGATGTTATGGGTTTGAAATTTTTCTATGTAAAAGAGTATTCTGGCTTTGACTTGTTATGTTTAAGTGGAATTAAGGTATTTGTTGTTTCATTTATGTATATCTTCCGTGCTTTAACGTTTATATTGTTTGGACATTTCATGTTTGCTTTAATGTTCGAAAGATTACTTTTTTTTGTACTTATCTTGTTTGATATTTTGATAGCATTTAGTTTATTGTTCTTGGTACGAGTGTTTTATGCTGATTCGAACTAGTTTTGAGAACGTAATAATGCATCCGATAGAATTTCCCTAGCTGTTTTGTTCTGAAAACAATTCGGTGTGGCTATTTTGTGAATTATTTTCGCGTTTTGCCCGTGTCTAACTGAAGTTTGATGATCTCCTCTTTAACTAGTTATAGTCTTAAGCGGCCACAAGGATAATCATTGATTTTTGTGGTGTACAGATGTGTCAAATGAAAGGAGAGGATGGCAGTAGCAGAGGCAAGGGCGGTGTGGCAGAGAACATCTAATCGTTGTTTTGTCCAAGAAGATGCCAAAAGAGCTCCAAAATTAGCTTCCTGCCAATCATCGTCTTCATCGTCCAAGCAGGTCGATGGAACACCAACTAAAGCAGCAGATATGCCTGATCATTCAGCCGTAAGTTTCATGCCTCTAAGTAGGGTTCCATCCAATTCGAATCTGCCCTCTGATACTAGATGGTGGCTTCATCTGCATCCCAGCTATGGTTATCAAATGGGTTTAACATATGAACAGCTAAACACGGCAGGGATTGATGAAATGGAGAACTTGAAAGCTGGCTTAGAGTCCTCTGGAAAAATAACTGAGGATTTTGGAAAGGATGACTTGGATAGCAGTTATGTTAATGTTAAACAGATTAGTGAGTACTCTCTTAGTTCTTATTGCAGCATATCTTCTGATTCTATGAATAGAGATCTTAAACTGAGAAAAGATGAGGTAAAGTCATTGTACACGAGCAATCGATATTGTGATGAGTTGTCTGACACAAGAGAAAGCACCAAATTAAGTGACACGGATCCAATTGGATATGCAAAATCGCGAAAGAGTGATGACTACTGCTTTGATCCAGAGTCTCCTTGGATTGACAGTGAAAAAAGTTTACCTTGGTGGCGAACGGATAAGGATGACTTGGCTTCTTTGGTTGCACAAAAGTCATTCGGCTATATGGAGAACTGTGACTTACCACCAACTCAGAAGATGCAAATTGGCAGATACCACAGAGTATATTCTGAATCTTCTGGTTCTGACAACAAACTGCCATACACTTTGGATTGGCGATCACCAATCAGTTCCAATGCCAGTGCAATGGTTCATGCACAGAGCTCTCCGAGTTCTGAAGGCATAATTGGGAGATATATGATCACAATTGAAGAACAATCACAAGGTGGTCCCAACAACTCTTACAGGTATTTGGTTAGATGGCATTCCTTCTTTTGTTCTTTCGTCACATGGTTTCATGTGCCATTTATGATAACACATTGGTTCAATACACTATTGTTTTACATATAAATAAAATACTCCATTTCTAGTTTATGTGGCCATGTTAATATGCATTCTTATGTTTTAGTTAGCTAATAACATAATTATTCGTGGAATAGACATTCTTCATTCCTGTTTTTTGCAAATGCATATCTGGTACTCGAGAACTGTGCATAATGTTGACGAGAAATTGTGACCTTTGGTTACATTCAGTTATTCTACCACACACAAGGAGACTCCACAAGTTGGAGAAGGTTCTGAAAATGATGTTTGCAAGGCTAGGCTACTGGAAGCTCTTCGTCATTCCCAAACTCGTGCAAGGGAAGCCGAGAAGGCGGCGAAGCAAGCCTGTGCCGACAAGGAGCATGTTGTTAAGCTCTTCTTCAGGCAAGCCTCACAACTTTTTGCCTACAAGCAGTGGTTTCAGATGCTGCAGCTAGAAACCATTTACCATCAGATGAAAAACAGTGAACAACCAATGTCGACAATCTTCCCGGTCGCCCTGCCATGGATGCCTCAGAAGGGTAGAAAACTGCGGAAGAACTGGCAAAGATCCACAAAAGGAAAACGAGGCAAGCGGGGGCGGGCAGGGCCAGATGTCAGTAAATATACGGTGGCTTTTGCATTGGGTTTGAGTATGGTTGGTGCAGGCTTGCTTCTGGGATGGACAGTGGGGTGGATGTTACGGTTCTAAAACCAGGTTGGTCGTAAATTGAATTGGAAGTAGGGAGTGGTTGGATGAAATTTGTTTTAAATATGTAATTTATTTTGGTAGATGTGTTTACGCTTATGTATTTGCTTCATTTTGTTGTATATCAAAATGTTGTGTAAAGGACCAAAATCCAGTTGTGGTCATGATGTGTATATTTACACTTCAACAATCTTTTAGTAGAGGGATCGTGTTGTGTGTAAATGATGAATTTTATTCAAGTAATGTATCTGCATTTCTATTGTTCATCATCGCTTGTTGGCATTCTAGTCTTTTCTGTACTAACTAGGGATGCAATTAAGTTATAGAGTTCTAGAGAATTAAGTTGAGTTTTATGCTTCATTTATTTGATAGAAAATGATTTCCTTCCGAAAATATTTTTTATGGATCTGATTTTTATTTTTTAGAATTATATTTTATGGTATTTTATACAAATCATATTTTGTTGACTTATTTTTCGTTGATATTGAAACGTTGAAAATCAGAAAAATGTTTTCTCAAAAAATGAATTCTTCCAAATAAATGAAATTTTAGAGGGTTCAGATTTTGACTGGTATAAAATATTATGATTTTAATAGCGGAAAGGTTAATTACAAACAATGTTATCATTGCCAACAAAATATTACACTCGATAAAAGAGAAGTGATCAGATCATCTGGCAGCCATGAAGATCGATATAGGGAAAGCTTATGACAAGCTAGAATGGGACTACCCATAGGCAATGCAGATGGCAATGGGATTTAACGTGAATTGGGTTCACTTGGTCATGCACTGTGTCAAGACCTTAATAGAATGAGTTGAATAGAGCTGTAATTTAATCTAAAGAGATGTAAGGTTAGGCAAGAAAGATAGAAGCAGGAGAAGAAAGGGGAAAGGGTAGAAGAAAAGGTTGAGGAGGAAGATAAAAATTGTATTAATTCATCGATAATGACAACCAGGTGAGGTATCCACTATATAGTACAGATGGATCCTTCCTTGGTGGCAGAAAAACGTTACACAGGATCGTAATAGAATCCCATAGTAGTGCTCACGCATAAAGTGCTAAGTATAAAAGAAAATACGTAAATAATAAAAAGAAAATAGATAGTGGTTGCCACTGGGCCAAGCCCACGTTAGTCCATAGCCTGCAGATCAGCTCCCTCTCACCGGCCTTATCCATCCGTCTTAACTAGGGTCCTAACACCCCCCAACCCTAAAAAATTCCTTGTCTCAAGGAATAAAATCTGGATACTTCCTCTGAAGCACGTGGGCATCTTCCCAAGAGGCTTCTTCGATACTCTGACCCTCCCACTCGATAAGCCACTTAACCCTGGCCTAATTTCCCTTCTTGTAAATGGCTGTCCAGTACCGCCTTTGGTTTCCTGACAGGAGAAATTGCGGTGGCCTGTGGTAAATCACTCGCAATGGTATGCTTGGGGCCCACTTTCTTCTTGAGCAACGAGACATGAAACATTGGGTGGATCTGACTTCCTTCAGGTAAAGCTAAGGTATAAGCCACCTTGTTGATTTTCTTCTTGATTTCGTAAAGGCCATAGTATTTAGGGCTGAGCTTCAAATTTTCCCTCTTTGCTACTGTTGTCTGCAGGTAAGGTTGAAGCTTTAAGTATACCCAATCTCCTTCCTCAAATTCTCGCTCGGTTCTCTTCTTGTCTGCGTATAGTTGCATTCTTTCTCTTGCTTTGGTAAGATTGTGCTTGATAACTCTTTCCATAGCCTCTCGGTCTCGCTGATACTGATTTACTGACTCAATTGTGCTTTCTTTGGCTGAAAAAATGGCATGCTGTGGAGGGGAAAACCGTAGAGAGCCTGAAATGGTGTCATCGCTAATGCAGCCATTCGGCGAGGTATAGCCATGAGCTCCACTGCTTCGGTTGATGATGCATCATGCACCTCAGATAAGTTTCCAGACATTGATTTACTCTTTCAATTTGTCCGTCTGTTTGAGGGTGATGAGCAGAACTCAATTGTAGTGTCGTTCCCAGCATTTTGAATAGTTCTTGCCAGAAATTACTAGTAAATACTGGATCTCGGTCCGAAATGATAGTCTGTGGTAACCCATGTAGCCTGTAGATATTAGCCATAAAGATCTTGGCTACTTTGCTGGCTGTATATGGGTGAGACAGCGACAAAAAATGGTTGTACTTCGTAAATCTGTCAACCACCACCAAAATGACACTCTTCCCTTCTGAGGGAGGAAGCCCCTCAATGAAATCCATACTAATGTGTCTCCAAAAACCATCAGCAATAGGCAATGGTTGCAGTAGCCCCGGGTACATTACATGTTCAGCCTTGCATCTTTGGCAAATCTCGCATTCTTCAACCATGATGAGAACCTCCCCTTTCATGTTGGGCCAAAAGAAGTGTTGTCGAGCTTTGTGGTAGGTAGCTCGGAATCCCGAGTGGCCACCCATTGCTGCGGCGTGGACCTCCTTTAAAATCTGTTCTCTGATGGATCCTTGCTTTCCCACATAGACCCTCCCTTTGTAATATAGTATCGAATCTCTAAAAGTAAAATGAGCCAATGATGAAGGGTCTTTGCTGATTTGGCTGATCTTTTTTTAGGCATAATCATCCCCTACATAACTTGCCTTAACCTCCTCTAACCAGGCAGGTTGAACGACTGTAATAGACTGCAATTCTGCTTCTGTGTCTTCCATTCGTCTAGATAAAGCATCTGCAGCAGCATTCTCTTTACCCTGTTTATACTGTATAGTATATTGCAATCCCAGAAGCTTTGTTAGAGCCTTTTTCTGTAGGTGATTGTGTAACTTCTGTTGGAACAAATGCTTCAGACTTGAGTGATCTGTCTGAATGATGAAAGGGGATGGCTCTAAGTAATGTCGCCATTTCTCCACAGAGCCAGAACAGCAAGTAGCTCTTTCTCATAGGTAGATAGCCCTTGATTTTTTGCACATAAAGCTTTATTGAAATAGGCTAGGGGTCGTCCTTCCTGCATTAATACAGCCCCAATTCCTTTGTCACATGCATCAGTTTCCAAAATAAAAACCTTTGTAAAAACTGGAAGAGCTAACACAGGAGCGTTGCACATTGCTGTTTTTAAAGCCTGAAAGGCTTCTTCTGCTTCTGCTGTTCATTTAAAGTTGTCCTTCTTGAGTAAGTTGGTAAGGGGTCTGCCCATTGTGCCATATCCTTTGATAAATCTTTGGTAGTATCCAGTCAGCCCTAGGAATCCATGCAAGGCCTTGAGTGTCTTAGGAGAGGGCCAGCTCTTCATGGCTTCTATTTTTTCCGGGTCTGTAGCGATTCCATTGCTTGTGATGATGTGGCCTAGATAGTCCACCTGAGGCACTCCAAAGTGACACTTTGACTCTTTTGCAAATAGCTTGTTTTCCCTTAAAAGCTGTAAAACAGCCCTCAAGTGCTGCTCGTGGTCCTCTAATGTCTTACTGTAAATCAAAATATTGTCAAAGAAAACTAAAATGAACTTCCTTAAATGGTCTGAGAATACCTGGTTCATCAATGATTGGAAAGTGGCAGGAGCATTAGTAAGTCCGAAGGGCATAACCTTGAACTCATAATGTCCTAGGTGTGTTCGAAAGGCTGTTTTGTGAATGTCTGCCTCTCTGCCATCCTAATTTGGTGGTAACCCGACCTTAAATCTATCTTAGAAAAAATTTGTGCTCCATTCAACTCATCCATTAAATCTTCAACTAAAGGAATGGGAAATTTATCCTTAATGGTGATATCATTCAATCCTCGGTAATCAACACAGAAACGCCATGAGCCATCCTTCTTCTTAACCAAGAGGACCGGAGAGGCAAACAAACTGTGGCTGTGACGGATTACTAAGGCATCCATCATTTCTCTGACTAACTTCGCAATTTCCCCTTTTTGTTGGTAAGGATAACGACAAGGTCTGATGTTAATGGGCTGTGAGTTTGGTTTGAGTGGTATGATGTGGTCTAAATGTCTGGGAGGTGGTAGGCCTTCTGGTTTAGCAAAAACATCACTGAATTCCTCTAACAGGGGCTGCAGTGATGGTTGTTTCCTGGGCTGATTTTCTGGTTCTTCCTCTATCATTAGGAATAAATGTCCCGTGACACCCTTAAGCCCTTGCTTGAACAACTTTTGCATTCCTTTCTTCGGTAAAACACTGTAGGATTTATCATTTTTCTGTGCTTTCAATGTTACTTTTTCTCCCTCCATATTAATCGTGACTTCTCTACTTTTCAGGTCAAATAAGATAGGGTTGTAACCCTCCATCCAATCCAAACCAAGAACAATATCACATCCTCCCAATTCCAGCACCCTCAGGTCTGCTACGAACTCTCTTCCCTGCATCATCCATTTAAACTCAACACACTTATGTACACTCTTCATTTTTTCACCATTTGCTACTGTCACTACAATGGCCTTAGTATCCACCGTTGGAACATGCAGCTCCCTAATCAATTCAGCATCCACAAAACTATTGGTGCTACCACTATCAAGCAAAAATCCAATAATTTTCTTTCCAATGCAGCCCTTAATCTTGAAAGCGTTTGGAGAAGCCTTACCATTGAGTGCATGCAATAAAAGCTCCCCTTCATCTTCCACAACATTTGGGACAGCCGCTTCCTCCACTATTTCAGGTAATACCTCTCCTTCAACATTTCCAGCTTCCACATCTGCCAATAACATATGTAAGACTTTCTGAATTTTGCATTGGTGTCCTCTGAAGTAGGGTTCTCCGCAGCGGAAACACTTGTTCTCCCTTTTCAGGTCTGGCCTGGTATCGGTTTTGGATTCGTCTTTGTGGTGAGTGTAAGTGTGAGGTTTGTTGGGTCTAGTAAATGGATTTTGGGTTGTGATAGGTATTGTAGTAAGTTTGGCTGGGTTAGATGTTGCAGTGTTTGAGCTGTTGCTGTTTGGTTTAACATGTTTGGTATTTGTTTTAAGCATGGATTCATGTAAACTTTCATGGAGTTTGGCCTGTTCGAATGTCTCCAGCAGCATTGTGGGCTTGAATCGCTTGACCGCCAATGATAAATCTTCCCGCAACCCACCAATAAAAGCTTTTACCAGGTATTCCTCAGTGAATTCAGGGTTAATCCTCTTTATTAATGACTTTAGATCTTCGAATCTTTCTTGGTATTCAGAGACTGTGCCTGTTTGTTTTATCCGATGAAACTCCTCCACTACATTCATCTCTTCCTGTTCACCATATCGTTTGCATAAATCACTAACGAACTCTTCCCATGGCAGGACTGTTTTACCCTCGCGCCATTCCTGAAACCATATATCCGGCTTCTCTTCAAGGAACATTGATGCAGTATCCACCTTCATAGTATCTCCAATCTGATAAACTTGGAACAGTTTGGCGCACCTTCGTGCCCACATTCTCGGATTAGTTCTGTCAAACATGGGAAAGTCCATCTTTGGCCAAAAGGTATGGTTCCCCTGAGAAAAGAATGGTAGGGTACTGTTTGATTGGTTTTGGTTGAGGTTATTTAATGGTTGGATCTGATTTTACGTGTTTGGTGTGGCTGTAGGTAGGCTGCCTTGGGCTGGTGTGGTTATTGTTCCTTGAGGTGTTTGTAGATTACTTTGGATTGGTGTAGGCAGGATTCCTTTTTGTGGATTAGGTGTAGAAGATGATGTTGTGGTGTTTGTAGTGTTGGTTTCTGGATTTGGTTTAGAGTTGTTTTGTTGGTTTGTGTTGTTTCGGTTGATGGCTTCCAAAATGTTTTGGTATTGTTCCTGAATGAGTTTTTGTTGTGTGTTTGCACCAATGCATTGTCCTCCCATTTCTTTGTTTGCTCCACTTGAAACCGCTTAAACTCTTCCTCCAATTTCTTGATGTTTTCATCTAGGTTCTTGAGACGCGTTCCTTCAGCCATGGTCCGAGGATGGTGGCTTTGATACCAAATGTCAAGACCTTAATAGAATGAGTTGAATAGAGCTGTAATTTAATCTAAAGAGATGTAAGGTTAGGCAAGAAAGAGAGAAGCAGGAGAAGAAAGGGTAGGAAAGGGTAGAAGAAAAGGTTGAGGAGGAAGATAAAAATTGTATTAATTCATCGATAATGACAACCAGGTGAGGTATCCACTATATAGTACAGATGGATCCTTCCTTGGTGGCAGAAAAACGTTGCACAGGATCATAACAGAATCCTATAGTAGTGCTCACGCATAAAGTGCTAAGTATAAAAGAAAATACGTAAATAATAAAAAGAAAATAGATAGTGGCTGCCACTGGGCCAAGCCCACGTTAGTCCATAGCCTGCAGATCAGCTCCCTCTCACTGGCCTTATCCATCCGTCTTAACTAGGGTCCTAACACACTGTGTAAGATCAGTCTGCTTTAGAGCTATGATTGGTCAAGAATTCACAGAATGGATTTATCTCGAACGTGGTCTGCGGCAAAGGGATCCCCTATCCCCCTATCTCTTTATTATTGCGGTTGAAGGCCTATTAGCTCTCATTAAACAAAGGGCAGCAATAAGGGTCTACCATGGTTGTAAGGTCACGCGTGCTTCCCTCACTCATATGTTTTTCGCGGATCATGCATTTTTATTCAACCGGGCTACTACCAATGAAGCTCAAGAAACAAAACACCTTTCGGAGGTTTACATTGTTGCTTCAGGACAAGAGGTTAACTTTTCCAAGTCAGAGATTTTTTACAACAATAATGTTCCACAAGAAAATAGAGAGGAGTTAAATTCTTTGCTGGGAGTTCAGGAACATTCAGGTTCATACACTTACTTGGGTATGCCTCTGATGGTAGGGCGGCAGAAAAAACAAGCTTTTCAATACATTAAGAACAAACTGTCAAATAGAATTGAAGCATGGCAAAGAAGAGGACTTTCTAGCACGGGTAAAGAGATTTTGCTCAAAACAGTAGTACAGGCTCTTCCAAGTTATGTTATGAGCTTGTACTTGCTACCAGAATCACTAGCTGATGAGTTACACCACTTAATGAACGCATGTTGGTGGGGTTCTCATGAAAGGAGCGGTATTAGATGGATGAATTAAAGCTAATTGTGCTGCTACAAGGGAGTAAAAGGAATGAGTTTCCGTAACTTAAATGATTCCAACCGAGCTCTTTTGGCTAAGCAAGGATGGTGTATTTTGAATCATCTAGATAGTCTAATGGCCTGAACTCTCAAAGCAAAATATTTCAGTAATAAGCCATTTCTACACGTCGTAATGGGAGACTCTCCGAGCTACATTTGGCGTAGCATTTGGACTGGGTGTGAGGTGTTACGGGGATGCTATAGAATGAGAGTTGGCACAGGTGCTACTATCAAAATTTGGGAGGATCCTTGGCTGCCTTGTCCACTTAATGAGTTTGTATCAATAGAAAAACCGCAAGATGCAGATGTTGTGAGAGTGAAGGATTTAATCTTGAGGAATACGAGAAGTTGGGACATTGGAAAGATAACGTCTATCTTCAATGAAAGGGACAAAGCACTGATTTTTTCCATCCCACTGAGCGTACATCAAGTTGCCGACAAATGGAGTTGGATCCACGATTGGAAAGAGGCTATACGGTGAAAGAAGGATACAAAGTCCTCCACGTGCCTAATTCAGATCAGCAATCTCCTAATGAAGGCCTCTGGAAGAGCCTTTGGTGCATCCAAGCGGCACCAAAGCTTATTAACACACTCTGGCAGGCTGCAACCAACACTTTACCTACCAAGGTACGACTCCTGTAGAAGAAGATTACGCAAGATGAACTATGTTCGGTTTGCCATGCGCATTCAGAATCCACCTTATTGTTACGTGCGATAAAGCCAAGGAAGTTTGGAGGAAGACCTCGTTGGGATTATTTTTGGGTAGCTGCTTTTTATTTGTAGAATGGTTAGAATTGATGTTACAGAAGATGTCATGATCCTACTTTAGATGTGGTTAATTAGTAAACATTAGAATTTGTATTTGGTTTACAGTGTGTTTGGCAAAATTAAGAGTAAAGTAAATGTAAAGGTTTATAAAGTAGAGTAGAGCAAGGTAAGGTAAAGTTTTGTATCAATTAAAATATTGCATTGTTTGGAAAGAAGGTAAAGTAAAACAAAGGTTTGTAAAGTTATATAGAGTAAAACAAAACTTACTTTCTCAACCCACCGATTTGGAGGGTTGGAATTGAAGGTTTTTTAAGGATTTTAAAAACCTTCGAAACCCTTACCTTCGACCTAGAAACTTTTTTACAATCAAGGTTTCCAATAAACTTACTTTACAACCATTAATCTCCACAACCTCCCATCCAAACACACTGTTAGTATGTGAAACTATGTATATATATGTGTGAGACTTAACTAGGTAATCAATCAATTAATCAAAATTACAATTTCCTCTCTTACTCACATTCTCTTCTTCTTCTCCTTTCCCTTCTCTGCTTCTTTTTCTCTTCACTTTCTCAACCTCTATCACAACCTTAACTTTCTCTCTCCCTCTCTTTTCCCAATTGTTATCCCTCTCAAATTCAGGGTCCTAACATTTGGTATCAGAGCCAGGTTGATTCTCAGAATGGCCAAAGGAATGCGTATGAAATCATTGGATGAAACCATCAAGCGTTAGAGGAAGAATTCAAGAAATTCCAGGAAGAAGAACAAAGAAAATAGGAAATGAATGCACAAAACCAAGCCAAACAACAACAACTTATCCAATATCAATACAAAACCATATTGGAAGCCATAAACAGAAATCAAGACCGACCCCACAACCTACTGCTACGACTACCACAACAACTCAACCAAACACTACTGCATCCTCCTCTACACATAAACCAGACAAAGGCATACTCCAATATACCCCCGCAATACAAAACACCAATCAATTCAGAATCCAAACCCCAGCAGCCACGAAGAAGAGATAAAGCAGGAATGTAATAATCCAAATGACAAAAATGCTATTGACATTCTGGTTTTTTTACCACTGCAACATCAAGAACTATTAGTGGGTAAGAGCACTAATTTTATAGATACTTAATATAAGTTGTTTTGGTATGAGAATAGTAGACTGTTGTGGATTTGTGATGATGAAATTGATGTCCACTTAGAAAGGAAATTGAGATTTGATGTTCTAGGTTTTAAAAGGGGAAGGCATCAATTAAAAGTGGATTTAATTGGGCTATTTCAATTGTTGAATTATGGTGAAGAGTGGCTTATTTCTACTGATGTATTGACTTTAGAAACCAAATAGAGTGGTATGTTCTATTGGTCTGAAGCTGCGATTGAGTTTTTTGAGTGGAAGGGTTGAACTAATTTTGTCAACACTGGGGGAATTGAAACAACTAAAGAATTTGTTGCTAAGCTTGATCTTAAGCCAAGCCAGAAAGTTCTTGATGTTGGCTGTGCTATAGGAGGTGACTTTTACATGGCTGAGAACTTTGATGTGCAGGTTGTAGGTATTTGACACGTCCTTTAGCAATACTAAAGAAATGTAATTAAGGCAAACGCACCTATCTCATATAGTATAGAAAATGAAGTGTCGAGTGTCGTATCCACGGGTCCGGTCAAGTACTACTACTCTCAATTTAAATTATTATCTAATCTATCGAAATGGTTGTTGATTTTTAAATTTAAAAACAAATGATTAAACAAATGAGATACG
>CANYCX010580734.1:0-28471 GCA_948193385.1 Breynia disticha f. nivosa
AAATTGTGTTGTTTGGAGTTGTGATCATTTTATGCATTGAGACAAAATTGTGCAATTTGTTGAGGGGGTTGAAATTGAATTGATGTGAAATTGAATTATGGGTATTTGATTGAGAAATTGTTGTTGAATGGGATTATGAAATATTGTGAATGAGTATGATATGTGGAATTGAGATTTTGTTGATTTCAAAATGGATTATATGGTATGTTGAGACATATTTTTATTGATGTTAAGAATGTGTTATATCTATATTGAGATGTATTTGAGGATGTTGCTGTGATCATAATGTGAAATTTGTATTATATGTGTAAAATTTGGCATGAGATTTTGATGAATGATTCATGCATATATATAATTGAGAAATTATTGGTGAAATTGTTCATTTGTGAAATGAGATATGGTTATATGGTGGTTAAAAATATGTTTATAAATTGTTGAAATTGTGTTTTGAATTAATATGAATGTTAAGAATAGAGTTGTTGATTTTGGATTGATTATGAATTGTTGTGAATTGTGACTAATGACTTGTGGTTGAATGACAGGTGCTCCTGAGTGAGCTTGGTTAATAAAATTGAGTTATATGTTTTATTATTATATGCAATTGGATATGTGTGAGATTTGATATTGATTTGTTTTGTTTGATGATTGTCTGTGAGATGGCTTTAGGGCGCCATGAGGGAGGATAGGCCGCGGAGGCCGATGACTCTCCTGTACCTCAGCATAGTAGATACACTGAGGGAAGGGTCACTGAGTATTTTAAAATACTCACCCGTGTTTTGCTGAAATGTGTGCAGGTTTAGGAGGGCTTCCACGAGCAAGGTCGGAAGACTTTTCACAAAATTTTATTTGGGGTTGCATTTGGAATTTAATAAGACTTTTATTTCTTATAAATTGTATAAGTTATTATACTTATCGTATGATACACTTGAGAAGTCGCAGGTGTATGTATATTATAAAAAAAATTTACCAAATTTATAGTTTGCTCAAAAATAAATTATAAAAATTTGAGCGTCATAATTTCCATGTAATACAAGCTAGTGGATCTAAGCTTGACATGATAATTATACACTAAAAGGTGCATCCAAAGTTCAAGCATTCAACCCATTTTTTCACTTTATGGATTGTGTATAGAGTTGTCAAAAATTAAAACGACACGATTACACGACACAACACGACACGTTCTTAGGAGGGTTTGGGTTTAGTATAAACGGGTTCGTGTCATAAACGTGCCGACCCGTTTATGACACGCCAAAATAAAGCGGGTTCGTATCATAAACGTGTCGACACGTTTATGACACGATTAACCCGTTTAAGATAAACGGGTAAACGTGTCATATATAGACACGACACTCCTAACACACGTATAAGACCCGTTTAACAATACACACTAACCTAAAACAACCCTAACCTTTATTCATTTCCAACACATACACGCAGCCCACTCTCCACATAACCTTTCCATCAGCTCTCCTCACCATCTCCGGCTCGACTCACCGCAACCTCTCCTCGCCGACTCACCTCATCGTCACCTCTCCTCGCCAGATCTCCTCAAAATCGCACCTCGTCTCGCCAGGTCGGCTCACCATCGCGCCTCGTCTGGCCGACTCGCCTCACCATCCCCTATCCTCGCCGACTCCAGGTAGGATTTTATTGCTATTTCTACAACCAATTGAAATGGATTATCTATAAGATCTAGAGAAGCATGGACTATCTCTCTCAGAGTATCCCATCCTCAAAGTGTTGGATAGTTTTCCATTGTAGGGTCAGATTTAATTGTTCATTGATTTGTTGGTTTGTGGTAGTTTCGGTGAATTGTTTTATGTTATTTGTAATATGACGTCCAGGTTTTTCCTTGCGGCATTACCATGACACGAGAGTGGATCAAGGGCTTGAATCAATTGAAAAGGCTGTAAGTTTCTGATTTATAAAGTTGATTGGTGGTTGGTAGCTTCCTTTTTGTTTTAATGGAACATGATTTCTGCTTCTAAGTTTTATATGCTCTTAACAATTATGAATTTAACCCCTTGCCTTGAGGAATCTGTTTGTCTTTTTGATGGGATCGGTATGGAAAAATCAGTAGCAAAGATATAATTTTGTGTATTTGATTATTAACCATAGAAGCAAATTCGAGCTAGCGGCTTGTTTGTCAAAAGGGTTAAAAGTTCGAACATAAGATGGAATAAAATAATTGCAGAATCTTAAACGGCAAGGCAAAATAGTTCATGTTAAGTTAACTTCAGAAATCAGAACTGACCTTGTTTGTCAACCATGTTTATATGTTCTAGAAAGTTGGGTTATTTTATCATTGTCAATTCTTTCTTTACAATCCCTTCATTGAGTTCATTCCAATTCCCCTATGATTTGTCTGATTCTGATAAAGGCTTCTCATTGTTCTCTTATGTGGCAGATGAAAAACAATAATAATCTTGAACATGCAGAAATTAAGAAGATAGTTGATGGAGGAAATACAAAACTTGCTTCCAATATAGCCACTGCTGGAACTACACTGATAATTGGGTTTGTTCTGAGCCACAGATTTTATTTGAAACTATATGCTTCTCAGATATTTTTCTTGGGCATACTCATCATTTTTCTTGGCCTTACTCTAATAATGCTTCTCTACTATTGCTAGGTGATATTACTGATTGGTATAATTGCTTTCTTATTACGTTCCGTTTTGTACTGTTTGATTTATGTTCAAATTTCTAAGTATTGATTGATGTTGGACTGATTAAAACAGTTGACAATCAATTTCCGATTGTTAGAAGAATAAATTTTTCCTTTTTTTAAGTGCTTTTTATGAATCACTTTCTGTTTGATTAATGCAGGTATATATTTGGTTGGCGTGGAGGAAGATGGTATGAAAATAGGAAGTTCAGGCAGGAGCAGATGAAATTGATGGGTCAGATAAAACCTACACGGTGGCCGTCGCTCTTGCAAATAAAGCCTGGAGAGTCAAGATTTCATTTCATTAGGAGGAGAATGGAGTCTCTTGGGCAAATGAAGCCTGTTGGGTGGAAGTTCCAATTTCTTAAAAGACGCACTTCAAAAGTAAGATCAAGTGAAAAAGCCGTTAAAACTTCTGAAAAGATGCTGAAGGATACTTCTACAACAAATAATTCTCAAGAACTTCGTCAGTCTTGCTAGGGACTGTATAGACTGCAATGGTTTTTTGTTAGATGCTCCAAGAAAGCCTCCAATAGGAAGCAGAAACACTGTACTTGTAGTTTCAGTGCTCATTTCAGATATTCTGATTGTAGTGCATAGTTTTCTAAGGTCATGCTCATATAAGTGTACAGGACAAATATTTGCAGGTGCAAAAGATTTGCCTTCTGCAACAAATAAATATAATTGACAAAGTTTTAACATTTTTAACATTGTTATCTTTTGTTGGGATGCACTTAAGCTTGCAAATTTTTTTACATAGTCTTGATCGAATGAGATGGATTTCTTGTTATGGCTGTTGAATCTTGAATCTGATTCCCATGCAATCTAATTAACTTCATGCAATTGTTAGAACATGAAGTTGGTCGGCCTAGCCGCCAGTTAGATGCCTCGTCCAGTTCCTTGGCAGGTTCCATATCAAAATTTCATATAAGTTGCTTTAGTAAATGCTGTCAGCAGCAGAGAAAAACACAAACCATGATGGTGTTTAAAGCTCATTGTTCAGTGCTTCTCTTCACCATCTTCTTTGTGTCAGCATGTGGAACAAGAACAAATTCGTTTCTGGAGAAAGATCAAGATGGCGGGCCTGGTTTGGCAATGTCTCCGGTTAGTAGCGACAGCATTTGCAAGTCATTGGTGGAGATAAGTGGTTATGCTTGTGAAGAACACACAGTAAGTAATATGCCTGGAAAGACAGAAGAACATATTTTCCTACATTGCACAATTTCATTATAGTTTTTTCTGATTCAATGATAATTTGATGGTTTTCAGGTGACAACAAAAGATGGATTTGTTCTTGGCTTGCAGAGAATTCCAGAAGGGCGGTCGAGGGGAGCGAACGGAACCAGGCTGCCAGTTCTGTTGCAGCATGGAATTATTATGGTGGGGAACACCTTGAAGTAGAACTTTACACTTCTCTTTGTTATTGATTCTAGTAACTAACTGTCAAAAAATCAGGATGGAGCAGTGTGGGCGTTAGGAACTTCGGAGAAATCTTTGGCATTTATATTGGCCGATAATGGGTTTGATGTGTGGCTTGCAAATACTCGTGGAACCTCTTCTAGCCTTCTCCATTCTTCACTTAGTTCCACAGACCCGGTTAGTTTCCTCTGCCAGTGTGCCTTCTCTGTCTTGTTATGCACATATTGACAGAGTTTCAAGAACTGCAGATCCTATCAGATTGACCTTGTACGGAAAGCGAAAAGGGGAGTTACTCTAACCATGATTAATTTCTTATTTCAGGCATACTGGGTTTGGTCGTGGGATGAATTGGTGTTATATGATCTTCCGGCTACGTTCCAATATGTGCATAATAAGACACAGCAGAATCTGCACTATGTGGCACATTCACTGGTATCAGTTCCTGCATTTTTCTGGATCACTTTACTTCAAATTACACATAACTCAGTTTAGATTTCTTGGATAGGGAACTTTAATCGCATTGGCGGCATTTTCAAATGATCAACTTGTGAACATGTTGAGATCAGCTGTATTACTTAGTCCCATTGCATATTTGAGCAATGTTACATCTCAAGTACTGAGAATTGGTGCCGACATTGTGATTTCCGATGTAAAAACACTACTCCATGACTTGATAGTTCATTTCAATCATTTGTGTCAGACGTGGTGAAATACTGAAATTTTTTTGCTCTCGTTACAGGAATCATACTGGTTGAGTGTTGCGCAATTTGATCCTTTAGCGTAAGTATCGAACTTTCTTCATTATCTTCAGAATTCCATTGAATGCGAGAAATTAGCAGTGACTAATTTATAACTAATGCTCTTTGTTCCAAGAACAGGTCTCCTGTGCTCAAACTTCTCACCGATATATGCAGCAAAGGTGTTGACTGCAGAGATTTGCTAACTGCCATTACAGGTACCATAAATATAAACATTTCAAGTTTCAGAATACATTCTGGAGTATTCAATTCGCTTTCGGTTCTGACCTGAGGATGATGTGATCTTTATAGGTCCCAACTGCTGCCTGGACACTTCTCTTTTTACTGGTTTCATAAATCACGGGCCTCAATCAACTTCAACGAAAACTTTGATCCACCTATCTCAGAGTAAGAGCTTGTTACATGCCATATTTTCTGATGAAGAACGTTCCGGAAATGATGAATAGCTGCAGAAATCATTGTACTGATTAGAAAAAAGATCTTATAGGATGTGATTTTCTTAACTAGACTCCACCGTTTGTATTTCCTGATGACAGTGTTGAAAGAAGGAACAATTGCAATGTACGACTACGAAGATAAGGATGAAAACAAGAGACATTATGGACAGTCTACACCGCCGGTGTATGATATGACGAAAATACCTAAAGATGTTCCTCTCTTCCTTGCTTATGGAGGATCTGATACTGTTTCTGATGCCAAAGATGTTCAGAACTTGCTGGACAACCTGAAAGATCATGCTAAAGAAAACCTGGTGGTAAACTTCATGAAAAAATATGGTCACGCAGATTTTGTTTTCGGTGTGAATGCGAAGACAGTTGTTTATGATCCTGTTGTGAATTTCTTGAAGCTTCACTGAACAACGGTCTTCAGAAAAGTGCAGGCTGAAGAACTTGACTGATCATCGTGTTAATTAAACTAAACCAACCTGACAAATGTCAATAAGACCTTATAATGTTTGGTTGTTTTCACCAAGAAGCTTTGGTATGTCATATCTGGTACTGGTATCAGTGTCATCCTCGTTCTATCTTAACAGTACATTCAGCATATGTTTTCTTAATATCAATCTTTGAGATAACAAAAGCATCAGTAAAGGGTAATGTTGAACTTCATGACTTCAATGCAGACGAATTTCAGAACCGAAGTTAGAAACGATGTTTATTTTGCCAGTTAGTCTATGCTTGAGTTGAACCAACTTGGTTTGAATTCGGTTTCTATTTAGTTGCTTTTCAATTCAGTCATGCTGCTGAAATTTATGGCTGGAATTTACTGTACCTTTTTATTCATGTATGGTATGCACTTTTGATTCAGTGATAAACTTTGAAGACTACATACGTCTGCTGAATACTGTAAATAGTTAGAATAACTTCTTATATCCTTGACTACTCTTACGAATAATTCTTTCCTCATTCGAAATCTATGGCGAAATTGTTCAGTTTATATTAAATTTACAAAAAAGTAATCATTCATCAGTCATTCATTCTCACCAATGTGGTACGTGGCCGTGTAGTTGAAGATGAGTTTAAGTTGTTTAACTTCGTTTACATTCCACTGCCATGTCCACCTGGCGAGACGCCGATAAGACGCCATTTCATCTTGCTTTCATAACTACAAAACTCTCCTAAGCGTGTGAGACATATTCCAGCACAAACACACTTATTTTCGCTCCTTCTTAGCTTGTTTTCGAGTATTCTGGAAATCATTTTGCATTTTCAGCATATGTGTTCATGGTGTTCTTTGTGTTCTTGAGCTGAGCATTTCCAGAAAAACATCAGGTAAGTATCAGAATCATAGTGGACAGATGGCAATGTGCTTCCATTTGCAATTGCACCAAAAAAATTATGGACTTTCTGGTGTCTCTTTTTTAGAAATTAAGAATGCATGATTTCAAATTTGGCCCTACTTTATTAATGCTTCTCTCTCTTTGCTGCATTTAACTTCACGTATAAGTTGATCATTCAGGTCTGTCAATCTCATACTAACAGTACTTTGCTGGTTCTGTAATGTTGCCCAAGAAAGTTTCAAACATTTTTAACGGTATCTATATTGTTTGAATGCACTTAAAACTGCAAATCCTTCACATAGACTTGATCGACGAGATGGATTTCTTGTTATGGTTGTTGAATCTTGAATGTGATACCCTTGTGACCAGTTTAACTTTATGCAATTGTTCAAACGTGAAGATGGTCGGCCAAGCCGACAATCTGTTTATATATGTTGATCAAGATTTCATGCAAGTTCAATAAATAAGTAGCATAAACAAGAAAGTGGAATAAACCAATAAACATGTTCACAACAATTAATTTACTGCTTCTTTTAAGCATATTTTTTGTCTCTTCATATGGAACCAGAACAAATTTATCTGGTTTGGCATTTTCTTCAGCTAATGGTGACAGTATCTGCGAGAGTTTGGTGGAGCCAAGTGGATATTCTTGTGAAGAACACACAGTAAGCAACGTTCCTCGTGCTTGGTTTTAGAACTCAAACGGCAATGAGAGATTCTGAACTCATCTGACTAATAAGAACATGATGGTCAATAGGTAACAACAAAAGATGGATTTATTTTAGGCTTACAGAGAATCCGAGCAGGAAGATCTGGTGGAGAAAATGGAACTAAGCAACCAGTTCTGTTGCAGCATGGGATTTTAATGGTAGGGAACTACTTGGAAGTAATCATTTTTTGAGTTTTCTTTGTTATATGTATTCTTTAACTAAAATGGCAGGATGGAGCATTGTGGGTGTTAGGAACTCCAGAAAAATCTTTGGCTTATATATTGGCAGATAATGGTTTTGATGTCTGGCTTGCAAATTCTCGAGGAACCACACCTAGCCTTCACCATGCATCACTTAGTCCCAATGACCAGGTTTGTTTCCTTTTCTCTCAGTCACTCTCGAAGATTTCTTCACTTTTTACATAAGAACACTATTAATTGCCATGAATTCCACAATGATTTTTTGTTTTCAGGCTTTCTGGAATTGGTCATGGGATGAATTGGTGACATTTGATCTTCCAGCAACGTTCCAATATGTGCATAAGACAACACAGCAAAACCTGCACTATGTAGCTCATTCACTGGTACATCATATTTCCGTACTATTTTACGGTTTTCAATGTTAATTGATTTCTTAAAGAAATTTGAAGTCATCAGATTTATAAATTTGATTAAATACTCTAATTAGCCAACACTTTTAAAAAACTAAGTTTTGTGTAGTCCTTGGTGTAAACAGTGGTCTGTATTTTTCTCTTATAAGTCTGTAAGTTTTCATTTTTTGTGATTGAATAATAGAATAACTTGTTCTCTGCCAGTAAACACAGATCGCATAGAGCAACCACGTAAATTTCTTTGTATTCTCTTTGTTTCCGCATTATCTTTTATCGTTTAATTTCCTGATACAAGTGAATGCGTAACTTATTTCAGATTTCTTGAACAGGGAACTTTAACAGCTTTAGCTGCACTTTCAAATCATCAACTTACTAACATGTTGAGAACAGCAGTTTTACTTTGCCCCGTTGCATATTTGAAGGATGTTACTTCTCAAGTACTAAGAGTCGGTTCTGACATAGTGACTGCAAATGTACAGCACTAATCCTGCAAATCCAATCCATGATTTGGTCAGTCTGTTTCCATTATTTATCTCAAATGCAGTGAATTACTGAAATTCTTTTGCTTCCGATGCAGGAATCATACTGGTTGAGTGTTGCTGAATTTGATCCCTTGGGGTGATAACTAAATTTCTTTTCTTTAGATTTCCATTAATAGAAACAAGAGATTATTCCTTTTGATGTTCACTTTGTTCCAACAACAGGACTCCTACGTTCAGACTTTTCGCTGATATATGCACCACACCAGGCGTTGACTGCAGTAATTTGATGAACACAATTTCAGGTGCCATAAAAGTTTCCGAATTTCAGCCCCTTAAAATATTTTTGATTCCGTCACTTTCATCTTGTGTTGTAACTTGTACATGATGTATGCTTCATATAGGTCCCAACTGCTGCTTGGACACTTCCCTTTTTACTGGATTCATAAGTTACGGGCTTCAGTCAACCTCAACAAAGAATATAATTCATCTATCTCAAAGTAAGTTTGTCTAAAATTTATGAGACATTAGTTAAAATGTTGGGTCTAATGTTACTGAAGTCATCTTTAGAGCTAGAAACTTCAAAGAATAAACCGCCAAATTTAGATACAGTAGTTTGGTTTTCATCACAATGCTTAGAATGATGTTGAATTTTTGTTGGGTTGGTTTGATTTCTTAAAGAGATTCAGAATAACGGGATGTATAAGTTTGGTAAAATACACTAATTAGGTAGCACGGTTAAAAAATTAGGGTCAAACTGGAGTTTTGTAGGACTTTGGTGTGAACTTATATTATTGATTTTATTTGTTTCTTGTAAATCTTTTGTCTTGCATCTCCTAATGAATGAATGTTAGAATAACTTGTTTTAGGTCGCATTAACCAAACCACGTATTTTCTATTGCCTTCTTTTGTTCCGCATCAATTCCATCACGTATGTCCTGGCAATTTGTAATATACTGTGTTTTATGAGGTTGTCCAAAACTGATTCCTTGGTTTGTATTTCCCGAGGGAAGTGGTGAAAAAAGGAACAATTGCAATGTTCGACTACAACGACAAGGATGGAAACAAGAAACATTACGAGCAGCCTACACCGCCGACGTATAATATGACGAAAATTCCTGACGATGTTCCTCTCTTTCTTGCATATGGAGGGCTTGATGCTATTTCTGATGTCAAAGATGTTAAGAACTTGCTGGAAAACCTGAAAGATCATGCCAAAGACAAGCTTGTTGTTAACTTTATAAGAAATTACGGTCATGCAGATTTTGTTTTCGGTGAGAATGCGAAGGCGGTCGTTTATGATCCTGTAATGAACTTCCTGAAGCTTCACTGAAGAACATACATATGTAGCTTCAGGAAAAATGCCTTGTCAAGAATTTCTGCAACAGTTGTTTATCTGAATACTGTATGTTCTATTGCCCTGTCACTTTTTATACTGCCTAATATAGACCAACATTTACGATCTAAATACTTCCTTCGTCTCTAAAAAATAGTTCAATTTACTATTTTTACGATATAAATACTCCCTTGGTCTCTGAAAAATACATAATTTGTAAGAACTAATTATCGATAAAAATTGATGAAAACTGAAGGAATCTGCCTGATCTTATAATTTTCGCTGTCATTCAGCCGTCTTCGGAGATCTTCATGGACAACTAGTCTTAATGCTCGAAGACTAGTAATATTTTGCAACCCTTCCGGAAAAAACTTTAAGTTATGGCAATCACAGTCAAGAAATGTTAAAAATGGAAATGCTCCAACGACAATTTCGGTCCACTCCACTAGAAAATCTGATTTGATTTCCAACATTTCTAGTTTTGGGAAACCTCCGACAGCACAAAAATCTTCACCAATGAGCTTTTCATTACAAGAATTGATCAGATGAAGACGTTTCAACTTGGGAAGAAGTTGAAGGGTAATAGATGGATTCTCACTTAAAGATGAATGGTCCAAAATTAAAGTGATAAGGTTGTCCAAAGAGGCAAACCAACCTGGTAATTCCATTAGGATGCCTCGTAATCGAAGGTGTTGGAGTAATGGTGGGGGGGAAAATGGTTCCAAAAGAGGAAACAATTGAATCTTTTTGTCTTGCCAAGGGATGTGTTCTGCAATCATTGATAAAGATTTGAGTTCTTTCATAGTCGAAATGGTTTCAAGTAGCTTCGTAATGTTTTCACCAACAGAATGAAGTTCGAGAAGCCGCAGTTGGGTCAAACAACTTAATTCACAAACAGTGTCAGTTGTAGCGTACCATCCTATCAAAGTGTGAAGATTGACGAGTCTTCCAATCCCTTTTGGAAGTTTACGAGGTAAAGATGAAACATCGAGGTGCCTCAAACTTTCAATATGCACTACTTCTTCATAAGCTCCATAGAGATGAAGATAACAGAGTTGAAGAGTCTGCAAATGTTGAAGATTATGCAGCCTTGGTGGAATTTTGATCTGCGATAGGAAAGTGCCACATAAAAATCTGAGGTTAGCCAACTTTCCCAATCCATCAAATAAGATCCGACTTGCCCAGGAACTCACCTCTAATACAAACAAACACTGTAATCCACATATGGTACTTACAGTGGCCTCAGAAAGTTGATGAAAGTAAGAATACAAAAACAGAGATTGAATTGGAAGGTTTTTCAGATAAGGAGAAATTTCAGTGCCATCATGTAGAAAAAGAAGCACACGAATGCGTGAATGCGAAGTTCTAGCTGCGAAGTCATCCTTGTCCCCATCAACAATACATAAGTTTTTATATGCCTCAGGAACTTGTATCATAGTGACAGAATAAGAAGTATCAAATACCGTAATAAGCATTCCAAGGGCAAGAAGTTCCTCAATAAAAGATGTAGCTATATCCTCCAAACATGAAGTATTCTCTGCATCATCTGTTTCAAGTAAACCATCTGCTACCATTAGCCTCACTACTCTCTCTTTCTCCATATCGTTACTTCGGTAACCATAGATGCATGAGAGGAGAGCACAATAATCTAAGCAGGATTTGAGAAAGTGGGGAAGCTTTTCATACTTGGCTTTATAACAAGTGGGAGAGGAAAGCTCGCCTAATTTGTTTCCTCCATCCTGAACTTCCCAGAAAAACCTGATCAAGTTACTTCCTGATGTAGCAGTGTAGTTAAAGTAAGGCATGATAAACGAAATTTGATGGATGTATTAAGAAACCAAAAACTTCTTTACTCTCCAATCTAAAAATTCATCAATTGGCATTTCCAACTTGCCTGTGACTTTCGACCCAACCTAGCATTAGCCGCATGATTTGACTTGATTGTCTTCTTGTAGGCAGTTGACTTTGTGGGTCCTTTGTCTTTTACAAGTGTGGTTGGAGGTGAAACAATTTACGGGCAATTGAAGATTTAAAAGCACCCGAATTCTATCTTTGCAAAAATCGCACTGCATTTAATTGCATGACACTCCCTTCAAAATAAGGCAGCCAAAATTGTTCTACATCGGAAGGACAAAGGCGGGTCAAAATAAGGGAATGCCAAGTTGAATAACATGTTCTGTTGTCAACTATCGACACCTATAATCTATGTCTATCAACTGTGATGCACTTCAAAACTAGACTAGATGTAGCTACAAAAAGAAAGAAACTAGACTACTATCTCTTCGATGGAATCGGTAACCTGGAGAAGCTGCCTTGTATGTACACAGTATGAAACCTAAACAAAACTTTTGTGGTATTTACGGAGAAACATCTGTGCACCTCAGCAGAAAAACATTGAACTCTCTATATCAGGATGCAACTTAGGTAATTCCGGCACTGGTGGAGCACCAGCAGATGTCATGCTTATTTGCTCTGAAGAAGTTTCTGATGACTCCTCAAACTTCATAAATTGTCCCATTTGCTTAGCAGCGAGATGAGCATAACAGATGGGAGCCACTGCAAAAATCAATACGATGTGAAAACATAATCACGAAACAGTATCAATAAAAAGGCTCCATACCACCAAAAATGAATGGGTTGCATCTAATAAAATTACCAATAGATGTGGCTGCAGTGCTCCTTTGGTACCTGGATTTAGAGAATAAAAAATGTGGGTAAAGCTGGTATTAGTATTCATATGTACAAGTTAGATACATAACCATGTCATCATATAATCATAACTTACACATATGAAAGAGAGTGAATAAGATTTTGTAAATTATCTGGCGTGAAACCAATTTCATCAACCAACACATGGTAATGTGCAGGCCTTGAAGTACCCTGCAGATAAAAAAATTCCACCGCACAAATATTTAATGAAAGCTTTAAGAAGAAACAAGAAAGTAAATTACTTGAAAAAAGAAGAAAACCACAGGGGTCAGGGTCAGTATTATATCAGTACGACTTACAATCATCCCAGCATGAGCACACATGTAAAAGTCATAGTTTCTAGGATGTACAATCGTAGTGTCCACCACAGTCCCTGAAGAAGGGAGAGTTAATCATCTAACCAACCAAGATGGATCATAATGCAAAACAGTCATATGAAGCAACAGACCTGGAGGAACATTCTCTGGGCCTTTAACTTGAAATAGTTTAGTGTGGTGATTCTTCTGGGCCACAATTACTGTGAACTTTGGGATATCTATCTCACCAAGATGCTGATAGGCCTGTGATCAAGGTTGGCAAATTGAATTGATGAAGAACATAATTGGAAAGAAAAAAGCAACATTCGCTGACAGATAAAAATAAATTATCAGCCCTAATGAAGAAACAGGAAACATTAGCTTAAGAACACTGCTCGAGTTCCAAGCAATTGCATGCTCCCCATATTATGTATGTCTGAACGACTAAGATGTCTTTGATCACTCATGAAGAGTTATAAAAGAAGCAAACCTTAATTATTTGTTCCAGCTCAATGGTCAAAACCTGATTAAATTGTGATTCGCTCACTCCATCCCTAAAGGCAAAGACAAACTAATCTCATGAGAAATTCTAACAAACTAATCTCATGAGAAATTCTAACATTTCAGAAATCACCAATACCAATGTATTTGAAAGAAACTCAAATCTGCATATAGGCAGACATAGCTGGCGAAAGTGATTTCAATGAAACACTCCACGTGATTTTAAAGGTAAATTTCCTTTTGATCAATCTGAGGTTTCAGAAGTAAACTGAATGCAAATGCTAAGCTCATTAAAATATCATAACTTTCATTAAACTCAAAACTTAAAAAGATCTGTCCTGCATGCTGAACCAGAAATGCTATAAATGCACCTAACAACTTGTTAAGTGATTGGTAAATAACAAAAATAAATAACCAAGCACGTCATCAGCACCCTTTCTGAGAAAGACCATAAACCCACAGCCAGATAAGGCAATGAAAAACTGTAATATTACCTATGCTGGAATTGTGCATCTAATAAAGATTGAAATATTTAGCATGTCCTAATACCAACCAACAAGAAATCATGGGCAAAAGACAAAAGACAAAAAACAAAAGACGATACTTCTTTTCGAAATGACTTATTTGTTATGAAATGTTCAACATAAACTTTGTTATGAAATGTTCAACATAAACTCATAAAGCCAGAAAAGATTAAAAAAAAAAAAAAGGAAAAGACAGGATCTATGGTTAGGACTAGAGCCAAATACAAACTATATATATGGTAGTCCCACCATGATCCATAAAGCATATGTAATACCTGAACACAATAATCTGTTTTGGCTTGTGCCCATCGCTAGTTTGATAGAAGTCAACCAGCAGTTCCCTGCAATATGATTTGAAACTACAATTGAAAAAACACCAAACTGATCCTAATATATGAATTATCAATACTCCCCTATAATCGTTGAAATTTTGTAGAAAAGCAAGATATGAACTCCAGGAGATTACATTGAAATTTCCTAAAAAGGAAAAGAAAAAGAAGAAGAAGAAGAAAATGACATAGCCAGGTTTACAATTGACACCTTGCCAACAAGACTGCAAAACCCTAAAAAGGGCAATGAAGTATTATGTACCAATAACCTGCATGTTTTTAGATTATATGAACAGCAAGAAATCTATTGGTTAAACACACACGGGGAACAACAAATTTGGAACAAAAACTGAATTATTTGTTAATAGTACAGTATATTTCTATTTTATGAGCGCAGAAATGGAAATATAGGAAATATATTGCCTCCTTGGATCAAGCTGAAACACTTCATTTTTGCATAATTGATTTGACAGATACGACGCATCACTACAAACTTTTTTCCTATGTTTATTTTGAATATCGCGTCAAATATGGACTCACAATAAAAAACGTCCATATGTGAACATAAGCAACATACTACCACATGACATCAAAGAAAATTTTCATTGCATACCTCATAATACCACCATCATTTCCATCGGCTAAAGGCTTGTATAAAGCATCAATCATCTCCACCTTAGGTGATTGTGTCCTTACTGCTGCTCTATACCTTGAAATTAGTGGCCAAGAGCGGGATCCAACAACCTGCAAGTTCAATCGGGATAAAAATAATGACAGTCACAGCAAAGTCGAAATATAAAAATAGAAAGTCAGAAGTTAAGGCATGTTCTTTGTCCTTACTGCAGCTACCGAAGGGATATCCGCTTGACCAGAAGATCCATGAGAGACATCCATTCCGAGAATCATTGTAGGAATATTTGTTACCAAAGGGATTTGTGGCGAGTGCTCAATTGCTAACAAAGAATTTACCCCTCCAAGCTACAAAGACAGAACACACAAACAAGTTAATGTATAAAGAAGAGAGAGAGAAAGCAATCACATGAACATTATACCTTAGAGTTGATCTTCAGAAGCACGTTTGTCAGATATTGATCATTAACCTTAGATGGAGAAATACATTGAGTGATAATACCAACATCGCTCAACATTTTTTTCTTCCATGGCCCTTGAAAAGTTACGAGGAACATAAATTTATTGACTTACAAATGATGAAACAAAAAATTAGAGATAGGATCTGAACCATAAATATCAGAATTTTTTCTTTCAGGCAAGACACATAAAATAAATTCTGGAGGACCAGGGAGCCTATACGAAAGCTGCTGAAACATTCTCTCCACTCTAGCAACAGGGCTCTCTTTTCTTGCTTGTTGTTCCTCTTCAAGCAATGTATGTGGACGTTCAATAAACTTCAAGGATTCACAAAAATAAGGATGAGACATCAAGAAAATCTATCAGATACTAAATTCTCAACAGACAGTGAAAACATACAATTCCCTTCTTCCTTCCACAGTTGATGAGCTCCCGGGATAGATAGCTAGTATCGCACCGTGCCGAAAAGTTGACAACTGCCCAGCGGTCGATACGGCTAGGCTTCAACAGAGTCTGCAATCGAAGATCTCTAAGCAAATTCTGAAACAGCTGATTTAATCTTACCATGACAATGCACAAATGAAAAAATAATTAAAAATAAACACATTTGAGGTTGAGAAAACTGCAACCTTGTTGTTGAAATTCCACCTTCCATTACGAGGAATGCAATCCTCACTCTTACCAACCTTCAACTGTCATTACAAGAGAAACCATGAATAAAACTGCAACACACAAGAAGCAAAATAACCGAAATCTTCTGTCTTTTTCATACAAAGGGAAGGAGAAAAAGGATTAAGCTGGTATTCACCTTTGGGGTATCAAGAATTCGACCTTCAACCTGCGTCAACTGTTTTTCAATCTTAATTCCACAAGCTGAAAGAAAAGGATTCTCATCATAATGATAGGTTCTCAGCGCCTGTCAATTCACATAAAGCCATCAATGAAGTAGCAAAATCTAAAAATGCAGCATATCATAAATAAAAAGTATGATTAATCTTACATCAGTCACAATTTGAATTCTTTCTTGAGGCTTTTGTCGTGATTTTTCAACTAAAGATGCTCTTTGTACTGAAGATAAAGCTTTGGTATACCTTTGGAGAGAAACAAGTGTGCATAGCTAAAACATGACCAACAAGAGAATTAGCAAAACAATCAAGTGACCAGCCACAACAAATAATTAAAAAATGAAAGAGAACAGTTTACCTCTAGTGGCAGATAATTCAGTCTTTTAGGCTTGCCAACATCAAGGCAAGGCATGTATGCTGATAGAACAAGTTCTATCTTACAATGTTTCCTGAAATAATCATATACAGTAACCTCCACAGTCTTGGTTTCACCATTTGCATTTTCATGGTCTTTTACTTTCATGGGAAAGCTTAACAAAAATCAGTAAGTTAGATAATTCATGTTGAAAAGAAAACAAGGCTAATAGATGTTGGCTGAAAGAAGAAGTGAAAATGGAAAAGAAGCACATACTATAGTTGATTGCAGGGTTTGTCACTCAAACCAATAATTTTAAATTCCTTGCCAGAATGAATGGTCTTAATCCTCAAGTTTTTCAACATCCTCTTAGCCTATCCATCAACAGTATTTCAAACTTAGTTTAAGAACAACACAAATTTGAAAATGCTGTAATAATCCATTTACCTTTTCCCAGTCTATATGTCGAGGCTCTCGAACATTCTGATTGACTAAAAGAAAATCAATCACGGGTCCAGGCTTAAGAATCATTGTTGTGGAGACATCTGCAAAAGATCATTACTTAGATGGCATTCAGCTAGACCACAAAAACTAACAAAAGATAGAATATTGAAGGAAAGAATTGTACCCATGTTAAGAGATAGACCGAACTGGGTGGTCCGGAAGCTGGAATGGAACCCTCGAACACCAATTGCTCCCCCTCCAACATCTACAAAGTTCCTCGTATCATCATGAAAAAAGGACTGCCTCACCAAAAGGCATCCACTGTGAAATAAAATTAACAGCATTCAATTTAAAATATAAAACCCAAAAATGCAGCAGAAAAAAAATGCAAGTAGAAAACCTATCACCTATTGGCCGCTTGCTGCCTCAAAATAATATCCAAGACTCTTAGCGCATCTTGAGTACTATTATCTTCTTGAATACCTTTGAGGGCCAAAGCTATGGACTTCAAGGGAATTTTAGTAGCATAGCTCAGCTCCACTTTAAAAATTTTTGACTGATGAGATCGCTTTGACCTTTTACTTCCATGATCAAGGTAGATAGAACCAGAATTCCCATTTTCGCTGCAGCATAAAGGGATGAGAGAAAAGGTCTTGTTAAATACTTTTCAGCAAAGGAAATAAATGAAAAATATTTACAAGTCGTAGAGAAATTAGGAGGAAAAAAAAACAACATACTGTTTAGAGAAAGAGTCCTCAAGTACAACTGTGAAATCTAACTTGTTTTGAGGTAAAGGTCCCACTGTGTACAAACTTTTTTCTCCATCATAAGCAAATCTTTTACCAGAAAGCTCATTAGAATATGTCTGGTAAAGCCTTTCAATTATTCTTCTCCCAATTGACTTACCTTCAACAGACTTCTGATCTTCTGAAGCAATGGTAACCTGCGAAATCAGTCAATAAAGCAAGTTCAATTGTCAAAAACATAAAACATTAAAAACAACAAAACAATAGCACAGAAAAAAAGAGTTGACATACACTATACTGATAAAACTCTTGGTCTGGAGCATTGACAGAAACTTTGAAGTGGTTGCTGAGCAAAGATATCGAACGCCCACAACCCCCAGCACCATGCCTGCTGACAATAGCATATTTGGGAATTTCTGCCATGCTTGGTTTTGTAGGAGGCAGAGGAGATAAACCACTATCATTATTCTCCATATTTCACTCTATATCAACTATTTCTCTCCCCAAGCCTATCATACAACAGAAAAAAAAATAATCACAACAAGATTGGCACAAAAATCACATAAAGAAAAACATATCAATACAAAACATCAAGCACAGATAATCAGACTCCATTCCTATTCTCAAATATCAATGATAACAATAAATTGGAATGAAAAACAACATAAGAACTACCAAACAATTTTGTTGATCTTATAAAGTAATCATAACACCTCAACAGCTTTCTAAACTCCAATTACTAACATGGCCATAAATTACTTCACATAGTCGCGTTTACTGCCTACTCTTTTACAGCTACTTGAACAAGAAATAAACCTATAAACCACAATGCAGCTAACAAAAAACCCTTTTCGAAACAAAACACGAAACCGATTGTTCCAAATAAACTCAACAGAGAGAACTGGCCATGCAATGCGACAGAAAACATCATATACTAATAATACAGCTACATTGAACAACACCGTTCAAGCTTGAATTACAGCATTACAAAAATTCCATAAATGCATCATGGCAAAAAAGTGAACTACGCTTCAATCAGATAAGAATTACAAAAAGCCGTCGTTTGGAAACAAAGTACAGAACATCTTGCAAAGAATGTAGCAAAAACCAAAACCTAACTGGTAACATTGAAGCATTACGCAACAAAAACTACGAAGTAAAAAAGTTAGAAACAATTACGGAGAAGAAAAGAAAAGAAACGAAACGGAGAGAGAGAGAGAAGCGAAAACGACGTAGTTTAAGAGAAGTACCGAAAGAGGAAGAGCGTTGGTGTTGTCGTTTGGGAATGTGAGTGTGGAGGGAAAGAGAGGAGACACGAGTCAATGGAAGACAGTTTCGCTTTTATATTTTTAATTTAATTTAGGGTATAATACGTTGTCGTATCTCTTATACTTTTATTTTTCGGTGTCTCTCTTTTTTCAAACTATTGTAGCGCTTTCGAGTCTTTATAAATTAATTTGAAATTATTAATTTTGTTAAATTTATTAATGTATATATCTTGTATTTAAAAATTTTAAGTATTATAAAAACTGAAAACAATCAATAATTATTTTTAAAAAAATATAGGATCAGTTTAATTGATTAATGATGTAAAATTCTATTTAATAATGTGAAACTATATGCGTGATGATTGTATGTGAAATTAATTTTGATAATTAATATGAAATTGTGTTTAAGAATAACTTTGCATGTAAAATATTCTTTAAGTGAATGTTTTGAGATTTAGAGTGTGAGTTTGAAGATATAGCTTAAGACGCAAGAAAATAAAGTGTATCATAAGTTGCAAAGTAATTTAAGATGGTCAGTAAAGTACTTTATAAAGTCAGTAAAGTATGTTGATCATGGTCATTGCAAATTTGGGTTTTCAATACGCTCAGGGACGGATCCAGGATATTTTTTCAGTGGGAGCACCAAGTCCGGTGAGGTAGACAATAGTGCGGCACTATAAGGTCGTGGTTGCCTCAACAGTGACCGCGTGGTAGTTAATGTTCTGTGCCTGCAAAGATTACGATTCTCTAACTATGATTGATTTCAATCTAGCAAAGGTTGAAGTTAACTATGATGTCAATATTATCATTCATGTAGTTTGAAATTTACCTAAAAGGACAGAATCAACAACCATCAAAGCTTGCATTTTGGTAAATCACAAATTAAAACAATCATTCCTTTAAAGCACAATACCTTTTGTCCTTTGCAACATTCAAGGCACGTGAAAATTGAACAATGAGGAACTTGGCATTTTCTTTGACGAAAAATGTTCAGAGCTTGGATTTCTTGGCAGGATAAACCTAGTCCATGTAAATCTCAGCATGTCTACAATTTCTAAATGGAGCCAATTTCCTGCTACCCAAATGAACAGTAGCATTAACTGATCATGAATCCAAATTGCCTTCAATAAGACCTATAACCATAAAGTTTCAGATGCCACAGAGCCAAGCAAAGCACAACCAAACAAAAAGAGCGTAAATTGCAGAGAGGTTAGTTCATTCAATTATCACTATACAAAAATCCTAAAAAAAGTTTGTTTACAAGGCCTTGAATTAAAACTATCAAAACCAAAAGAAAATCACAATCCAGCTCTTAAATTCCAAACAAAAATGTCAATTCTTCAATCCACAAAAATGCAATTCATCAACAATTCAACAAAATCTTTTCTACAACTCATTCAACAACCATGAAAAATTCTCAAATTAATTCCTCTAAATAAATAATTCACAAACACATACAGACAAACTCATAATCACACTCAATAATTGATTAAAAAATACACGCATTTACACTATTTTTTTTATAAATCTCACCAAGGGTTTGGGCGGAATCTACAATGGGGACAGCTAACAGGCGAGACAGCCAGCAAACGGCACATGGCGTGATGCTGTGAAGGTGAGACGACCAAGAGAAAGCTGCAATTGATCGACTGATAGAGGAGTGTCTTTCTTCCTAAACTTGAGTGTTTTGTTTTTGCTTTCAAGTGTTTCACAATCTACTTATTTATTTTAGAATAAAAGGGTCGTTTGGTCCTTTTGTTTTTTTAAAAAAAACTTTATTTTAAATAAAAGACTTGTATTCATTACAAAGACGTTATGTTTTGTCTTCCTCCCTCATCTGCCATTACAGCCATGGCTCCACACTCCATAGACAACTCCTCCACACTCCTCCGCTTCGTCCAGGATTCTCGAAACCTCATGGTGTCCCCACCATTCTTCGGTGGCCAGTGGGGGCACCATCTCAACAGGATTGACAGAACCCCCAATAATAGGGGGTTTTGGAGGGGCTGGTGGGGGCACGAGCCCCCACCTGCCCCCTGTGTCTGTCCCTGAATACGGTCAACGTGTTTTACTCTATTCGACAACACAAGTTACATGGGTAATTTAAGTTACCTCAGAGGGTAACACGCTTTATCGAATTTAAGCATATTATAATACATTCTTAAGGAACTCACATTGCTTAATCTTGAGCATATTTTTGTCATAAATTAATCAAACTTTGAACTTGATTGAATGCAAATTAGAATTTAGAGTTTTGTCCTTTGATTATGTTCAAACATATATCTCCCTCTGTATTTCATAACTTATGTCTTCTCTTTGATGTTTTGCTATAATGGTTTGGTTGTTAAGAACAAAAAGAGGGAGTCATATAAGGAGGAGAGACATAGGCACATAATTGATTAACTATGCACACTTTGACAAACAAAAGGGTGAAATTTCAATAAATTTCCTTAAAGAAAAAGTGAAATTGCAACGCATTTGATAATTAAGTCTGAAATAGTTTAACACACTTAATTGCAACTCATTGTTTATTTAGAGTGAATTTAATACAACTAGTTATCTATTAGGACAATAGTAGAACGTAGATATTGTTAACAAATTAAAAGCGTGGAGAAAATTATGTAAATAATTATCCTTTTTTTATGGAGAGATGAACATGGTTTTTGAATTCAAATAAAAACCACCCTCGGTAGATTCTCATATCAGATTTCATGGCTTGAGAGATGTGTTTTACTTGATTAAAATCATGTAACATCTCTATCCTATTATCTTATAATTAATAAAATAGACACATAAAAAAATAAGTTACATGAATATGTTTTAGTGTTAGGATGTTAAAGTGAGATTCAGGTGATCAACACACCGGGCGTGTAACAAGCTACGGTGGATGTGTTGGATCGTAATCAGGTAGCAGATGAGCACGGTGACCATGGTGTGTTCACGGTGGACGTGCTAAAACTTGAATAGGAACATAGAATTTAGAGATGACAATGGTACGTTCCTCAGTGACTGTGTTGACAACACAAGTCGTGCTATAAAACAACACAACTATATTGCTTTGTCAAAATCATAAAAAAAAAGTTATAAGTAGGTGATGTCACTTTTAAAGGTGAAAAATAAATTAAAAACAGAGAATTGGAGAGAGAAAAGAGAGAGAAACTTCCTAAAACTTCCATAGTTAAACCTCCATCAATCTATCTTTGTTATAGCAAAATGGAAGAAGAAGAAAACTCTATAAGGGGAGTTAAGCAAGAAAAGGAAAGATATTTTTAGAAATTGCAAATGAATGAATAGGAAAAATAGAGTATGAAATTAGGAGATAGAGAGACAAATAGATTGAGAAGAATTTAAGAAAATCATGATCATGCGACATACATATGTATTTAGTATGATTATTGAGTATATTGTGTATTATAGACTATGTTGTTATTGATATATAGGACGACAGGATAGATTACAAAATTGAGATCGGAGCCTAAAAAACTCTGAGTATTTCAACTAGACCAAGTGAGGAATCTAGTTTACATAATTACAGTTATATTGTTAACTATGTACATATATTGAATTATGTTGATTGAGATGAAATTACAAGTATATGAGTGTTAGATATGGGATTATGAGCAAATGAATGCATATATGAAATATTGGAGGATTGGAGAATGAAATGTAGAGGACAATAGAAAATGTGTACGGCTTATGATAAAAGTGTACGGGAAAATGTAGAGGACAGATGGATTTAGTAGATGACGGATGGAAATGTTAAATGTTTGAATGTGATGTATATGATTTATACGATTATTAAATTCATATATCAATTGATTTGCAAAGTTAAAAGTGATATTTGTTGTATTTTGTTTTGAACGACTGCTCATTGAGTTAGCATCTCATAACAATGTGCACTTTTAGTTTTAGGTTCCAACAGATAATTAGAAGCTAATAAAAAACCTAACAGGTCGGCAACCATAACTCTGGGTTATCTATCTACCCTTTTGTAGTTGTTTTGCATTAGAACATGCATATAATGCTTGTGGTATATGTGTGTACTAATTATGTAAATAGTGTGTGTTTGTTGGATACTTGGATTATGTTGTTGTGATAGTGAATCTTATGAAATGAAATAGATGTTAAAATGGATTGTTGAATAATTGTTTGGATTTGAGGTTACCATTACAGCTTTGAAATTGATTTATTAAGGATTGATAATGAGTAGATTACTAGTATACTATTTGGTATTGGTTGATGGATAGTGGAATACTGAATGTTAACTTATGATAATTGTTGTATTCTAACATAGGTTGTGTTGTAGGGCTGTGTTGATTGATTATAGAGTCATATTCAAGATTATACTAGTCCAGCACAGTCGTGTAATGGACCGCAGACAGGGTGTGGTGCATTGCACAGGCATGGTATGGACCACGGTCTCTGGTTTTCAAAAGAAAATCTCTGGACAAATTTTACATATCAACATGGAGACCGTGCAAACTGGCCACAGGGTACATGTTAGTTCAACACGGGGTCGTGCCCTAGGGCATGGGTTGTGCTAACGTGGGTCGTTTTTGAGGTTGCGTCCAATAACCGTGTACAAATGGAATACAAGAAGAAATAATTTGTGAAAAAAAGAAAAGAAAAGAAGTTCAAATGTTATGAGGTATGAACAAAGATATGATGTGAAACGAAAGTATATATTTAAAGAAAAAGATTTTTCATAAGATAACTGTATACATAATTAAGGGTGTTACAAATCATCTCCTAATATCCCATATCAGTGTCTTTCATTCCACACACAAAATAGAGAGAGAAAAGCCCTAAAAATCAACCTTCCTTTCTTTCTTCCTCCTCTTCTCTCCATAGTCGTGTACCTTCTACCAAAACACAGCCACTGCTTTATTCGAATAAAATAAACACACTTTGAGGGGTTGTTCTTGTGTACTAAGACCTTTGGTGTTTTTTTTTTTGAAAGAACGGTTCTTTTATCGGATAAGTAAGTGATTTCCGATTGATTAAAGGTGCTAATACAATATAATCTGTTTGCATCACACGTTTGGAGTCTTTTGGTTTAAAAAGGTACTCTTAATTTATATGGAGCATATAATTTCTATTATTTAATCAAGACATTTGGCCATCATCTTCAAAAGTTATAAAAACTTAAATAACATACATTTAGATGCAATGTTGAAGTTTCGTCTCTTAAACATGTTATTAATGACTAAATAATGTAAATTAATTTTCCACCATTCACAGTCAGGAATGTAATCAAGTTAGATTATTCTGATGAACGTTTGGCTCATCATTTAAGTTCCTCAACCATCCTCTCTTGCCTTCAAAACATGTCCTCCATTGGGGTCGTGGACAATCTTTTAGAACAATTTTTTTGCTTTTCTTTCACATTTTCTTAATAAAATTCAATCCTCACAAAGAGAGCCTTTCCATGTTCAAATAATCATAAAATATTTTAATTAGAAACCCTATACTGAGGCAAATTAATCCATTTTTTTCTTACTTTTGCTTATTTATTTGCGTGCAATTGAAACATTAGTGTGTATTCATAAATTAACAACAAGTTTTTTGTAATCCTTGCTCTACGACAGAATCATTTCCTGTTCCTTCAAAGTCATAGTCAGTAAATAATAACATAATTTCTTCTTGCTAAAATCAAATAAACGTACGACTTAAAATCTGGAAACAAAGCTTAATTACAAACGAAGAAGGAAAAAAATACAATCTTTGCTCAAAACGAAATTAACATAAGATCAGTTTTTATTCCTTGTCTGTTCAACTTGCTACAACACCATATGAAAATATTGATATCTCATAGTATAGGAACAAAAAAAAATTTAAGAGTGCAAGTAATAAAACAAATAGATCATACAGCTAACCTACAGAAATAGCTCAGGAGGGATAGAAAAAGAAACAAAAAATTCTGATATCTTCTAGTAAAAATCTCGTTTTCAAAGGCCCGGGAGATAACGAAAATTTTTGTCACCTTAATGGCGCCGTTGACGGACTTGCAAGGTCAAGAAAACTCGAGCCATTTTTGTGGGGTTATAAAACAAAAATAAATTGGATAAGAAGAATAAGCTCAGAAGAGATATCGCCATGGCATCTAATGCATAAACTCAGCTGGTTTTACTTGCTCACTGTGATGAAAACAACAGACATAAACCTTCATGGGAAGCAAGAGTAGTTGAGAAACAAAAGGCTGAACGATGATAACAAAGCATGGAATGAATGAGTGAGGACGACAGCCTTTTGGAGAGAGCATGGTTCTATTGCTAGTTAGGGTTTCGACCCTTATGAGATATCTGAGCAAGATGTGGTTTATTTATATGAAAAAAAATAGTAAAAGTTACCAATTCATGTTAGACGCGCTATAATCGTGTTTGTTCTATTTTCTATACTTTCGATATTTGAATTCGTGATGTTCTTGTAGTGTCATAGAAGTGTCGTATTATCATATCAAAAATAAACAACTTACGATATAAATAGATGTTTAAACAGCAAATGAAATTGATTTGTCATTTCACAAATCGAATTTGACTTTCAAGCAAATGTAAAATTGAACAAGAAAAGGAGTAATTATATTTCGGAATCAAACTCTACGTTTCTTTCTGGATCTATGAAAGTATATAGAAGAGGTATGCATTTTGAAGGGGTCAACAAATAAGAGAGAGCAGAATATGAGATGGACATAACAATGCAGAAGGGCATTCTGAAACAGTAATAATTACATAAGACATAGGAATTAGTAAGATTTGTGAGAGGGACAAAAGGAAGAGTCAATAAAGGAAGAGTCAATAAATTAAGAAGTTGTAAGAAAGACCCTTTTGTAGGTAAACTCCTAGGCTTTTGTTTATGTCACTTATCTTTCCATTTTGTGCCAACAATTGAGACTAATACCCTTGTCGTATGTGGTTCAGCGGTTAAGGGTGTCAACCAGCACACTAAGGGTACAGGGTTTGATCCTTGACTTCGTAGAGGCGCTATGGGAGACATACATGTTCTTGCTTGCTAGCTCGTCAGGTCTCTCTGAGACTCCTGCCCTTAGTTCGTGGGCTAGCCTGACCCCTTTCTTAAAATTTCAAAACCCAAAAAAATGGAGACTAATATAGGTATTCGTATTTTGATGATTGCAAGTTCGAATTTCCGTTATTTCTTTTGAGAATAAGGCATATGTAAGTGTCATTGTAAACGCTATTCGAGTTCGGTAACTTTTTATGATTTTAAACCGGGATAAACACCATAAATTTAATTGTAACAAAAAAAATGTGGAAAATAAGATAGGTGTTCATACTTTTTTGGATTAATCAAGCTATCAACTACGTTGCTTGATTCGGAATGTAGCTCCAAACTTAAAACTGCTTAATTCGATTCATAAATTTTTGTAAATAATATGATAACTAAGTCAAAAAAATTTAGTGTATATATAAAAATAAATAAATCAGTGTCATAGTTTACTCGTTTCTTCTTGCACTAAAGATAAGAGGGCAATATCAGGTGAAGAGAAGATACGATAAAGGACAGAATTATATGAGAAGGTGTGAAAATAAGGTGGTCGCTCCTTACATCCGTGACTAACTTATTTTGCCCGTCCTATTTTATAGAAAAAATTTTTTGTCTAAAATGTAATTTTTTATTTTTATTAATTATGGTTATTTCTTATGATTTTACTCTTTCTTAAATATTAATTAATTATTTAAAACAACAATAATTTTTATTAGGATAAATAAAGTAAATACATTTTTATATATGGGTGTAAAAAAGTGGAAATTATCACCAAATCTATGCAGTAGAAAATCTTGAATTTAAATTTTTCTACACTAAAAATATTATCTCAAACAAATGTATTTAGTGGATTATCATCTATCTCAAATTGTTTTAGTGGATTTCAATGAGCGTATGAAATGATTCTAAGAACTGAATATTATCTCAAACAAATGAGCGTATGAAATGATTCTAAGAAGTGATAATTAAATTTTTTTTGTCTGAATTACGAAGTATCTTAAACACTCTAGACTAATCCTCGTTTGAGCTGGGCAGGACTACAAGAACGGCAAAGCTCTTCCAACCGAATTTTAACGCAACTGCGTACCCAGAACTCGAACTCGATATCTCTTATTATGTTAGAACAACATTACGCTAGTTCATCTAAGCGTTCGGTGGTAATAATTAAACTGTAAAAACAGGCATCGATTATATTTTTGAGAGATGAAGGCATTAAATGTTAAAATTGCAGACAAAAAATGCAAGAAGAATGTCGAAGGACCACTGGAGGAGGTGGGCATAATCATTACAAGCTGCAGCTTGCAATTTGCATCACATTTTCTTGTCAGTCAACTCTTCAAAACCCTACCTTCCTCAACATTATAATTTGGTGCAATAATCAATGCCCTAACTCCTAAATATTATACCAAATTGTTCAAATTAAATATCAAATAAATAAGTAATCAAGTTATTAAAAAATCATATAGGATTATCTATCTAGCATTAAAGATAAACAGGAATGCAAATCTAAATAGGAGAAGATTACGAAATTAGTATGAATGCTGAGCTAACACGGTTGAAAATAGCTTACGTAAATGACAGTGAGATTCCGAACGAGACTCAAGATTACGAAAAAATAACCAAATTTTCAAAATCCTCGTCAATAAATAGTGAAAACTGACCGTAAATAACAGTAAGATTCCGAACGAGACTCGAGATTACAAAAAACATAACCAAATTTTTAGTAGTTGCAAAACAATTTCAAAATCCTAGTGAATAGAGAGTTGAGGGGAGTTAATGTCAGGGATGGACAAATTTTGGGAGCATTTGTGGTGAGTCAGACCACTGCCAAAAATTAATGTGAGGTCATCATGAAACATTGGCATCATCCCAATGTCACGAAATTACCTCCCTACCCATGGGATGAGATGGTGGTCGAGTGACAAATAATCTCTTCCTAGAGGTCTCGCCTCGGATCTGCTCAAGTTCGATTCCTGGCAGGGTCAGCCCCCCGTGAGGTAGCTCTATTGCCTCCCGGAGCAACTCGGAGTAGTTGGGGTCCAATGTGGCCACTACATACCGGGTGGTTTCGTCAAAACCGTTGGACAAAAAAAAAACCGTAATTACCTCTCTCCTCTACTCATCACTACAACACTGCATTGTTTCTGTTTCAAAACAATCATACAAGTTTAAATACTATAATGGAAATTAATTGAAAGATCAAGGACTTATTTCTTAGTTTTCCGTTTTGGATTAAAATAAATTGATTTAGCAGTAGACATATTGTCCTCAAATTAAAGCTGAATTAAAATAATAATGAACTTATTTGTTGAAGGAAAAAAATTAACAAAAGATTCGTCAATTGAGAATATCATAAAATATTATATAAAAATAAATTATAATGGATTATTCAAAAATATAGACAGTGTATACAGAAAATATATAAAAAATTTCAAAACCTTAGGGCTTAGAATATCATAAAAATGTTATAAAAAACTTTTATAACACATGAAATGAGCGTCTTATGCAGGAATATTGTGTTAATTATTGATAAATTTTTTTTTTCAAATATTATTTATTAAAATATTATATAATGTTTCAATTTATAAAAAATGGCAGCATTTT
>CANYCX010580840.1:0-13146 GCA_948193385.1 Breynia disticha f. nivosa
AAAAAATGGACAAAAGTGTTCTTGATGACATCATCAAGAGACTTTTAGAGGTTCGGGGAAAACCAGGAAAACTAGTTCAGTTGTCTGAGTCTGAGATCCGACAACTCTGTGTGGTGTCTAGAGAGATTTTCTTACAACAGCCTAATTTGTTAGAACTTGAAGCACCTATTAAGATTTGTGGTAAATTTTTTATCTTTTTTTGCTTTTGTTTAAAACCGAGGTTTTACTTTTGGTTTCTTTAAATGAGTTGTTGAATTTGTTTTGTTTTGTTGTGTTCTTTAAGTGAGAATGATGTTAAAGTTGGTTCTTTTATGAGTTTTTGTGAGTTGGGTTTGTTTGTGTTTGTGATTGTTGAAGTGTTTGTGTTCTTTAAATGAGTTGTTGAATTTGTTTTGTTTTGTTGTGTTTCTTTTATGAGTTTGAGTTTGTAGGTCGAAGCTATAAAGTTGGAGTTTCGGTGCTTTGTGAGTGTGGTTATTTAGATTGGTTTCGATTTTTGGATTTAATTTTGTTTATTGTGTTGAAGGCTTGAGATATATGTGTTTGATGGCAATCTATAGGTTTAATTTGTGATTTTGGCAATTCTATTTTGTCCTCATTGTAAGTTCTCTTTGGCTAGCTACTGCCTCTTTTCTGTAGAAGCTATAATTTTTTTAGCTCTCTTGCTGTAATGAAATGTTTTTCGAGCTGAGTTTGTGTTGTCTCCTATTTGAATGTGCAAATTAGTACAAAATTTGGATGCAGATGTTGGTGTTGTTTTAGAGATGTCTTGGAAGAATTTATCTTGTTGTGAGACATGCCACTTTACTAATTTTTCATGCATATTATGTTTATTGAATTTCATTTGATGGTTCATGTTTCATAGTGTTAGTTTAGTTGTGATTTATAGTGGTTATTGATTTGGATTTCTTATGATGATTATATTGTGTGTTTTTGGGATAATGTTTGATCATAAAGCTAATTTGATTACTCGTTCTTGTCTCGAGCTACAGTGCACAACATTTGGAATGTTGTATTGAAAAATGCTCTTGTAGTCTAGTACAATTGTAGCTATGTAGTTTTTTTTTTTTGTGTTTCTTATGTTAGTTAATGTTATCTAATCAAGTTTGTGTGTGCAAGGACATATTCCAGTTTTTTTCCTGCGTATGAATCGAATTTTGTGCACACTGTTTGAATAGTTTTACTTCATTCGTAATTAGAATTGTTCGACGATCTATGTTCCTTCCTACAACATCTTCTGTTGGTATTTTTGTGCTTTGGATAATGTGATTTAAACAATGTGAATAGATTTTCACTGAACTTTAGCTGAGATGCTATGACACATTAACTCATGAACAAGTACCGCCATTTACATTGCTGCTCTATGTAACCATTTATATATGTACTATACACTTTGCTTACTCCATCCCTAACCACACACCACACACATCAAACCCAACTATGCTTTGCACAACTAACCCCAAACACCCGACACCATTTACTTCTCCTATGGAGTGCTGACGTTAATTCCATGGACTGTTAATGAAATTTGTGTAATTGTACACTAGAAAACAAATGGATTACAAAGTCATGTTTAGTGACCACTGGAAATACTAGCGACATTGTTAAAGAACTGACCAAAGTGGGTTAACTATTTCATGCTTTCTTCCTGACTATAATGCTTAGATGGCTTTCGTTGCGTTATATGGTCTGCTAATATTGTGAGTTAAAGTCTCTCCTGATGTTGCCTTTGTGAACTTCATGTTTTGCTGCATCAAAGTTATATTGCTTGTCCTATGGTTTTTGTCTTCTGCAAGCACTTTGTTGCTTAAGCATATACAATAGGAGGCTATTAGTATAAACACCGTGTTTTTTATGCTGTAAGAAGGAGATCGTGTAGGACATGCTGAGTGTTTCCATTGATGGGGTTAGAAATATTCCGGAATTGCTCATTTCATACTTTGAATGATAGATTCAATGATTTTCTTTGCATTTGCAATTTGCTGGCTTTGGCTTTGCGAATGAGTTGATGTTTTCTGTTGCTGGTGCTTTTCTGTGCTCGTGATTTTAATTTGTTGATGTTTTCCGTGCTTTGCGAATGAATTGATTTTTTCTGTCGCTGGTGCTTTTCCATGCTTGTGATTTTAATTTGTTTTGGTTGTAATGGCTAACTAGTGCCATAGTTATAGCGTGCTTTGATATCAATTAAAAGCTTTTTGCATGATTTGGCTCCAATAATGGACAAAGTAACAATGGTGGACTGTTTTGTTCAAATTATATAGTTGTTGTTGTTTCTTATTCTATGAATAATATGTTTTTTTGTTCTGTTTGTATGGATAGTCTAGATGTATTTTTTATGAGTATATCTATAGCCAGGAGAGGTTAATTTATTGTCTTATAAACCCGAAATAAATATTTGAGTGATTGCTTCGGCAAATTTTGGAAGTGTTTAGTCAATCGGTCAATCTCAAATTTAGAAACTGTTTGTTAAATAACAAAAGTTCAATTATTTTGATTCGTTATTGTCAATTACCATTTAAAATACACTTTTTCCTATACTTAGAATTCATTATTTTGAAATTCGTAATGTGCTTTCAATAGATTGGCCGGTTGGTTAGTCAGGATTACTGAATTAACAATTCAGCAAAGGTTAATGTCATAGTTTCTTCCTTGTTTTCAAAATTGAGTGTTCAATTGCCATCTGCATTGATGTGTTCTCTATATGTCATACAGGTGACATCCATGGTCAATATTCTGATCTCTTGAGGCTTTTTGAATATGGTGGATTACCTCCAAATGCTAACTACTTATTTTTGGGAGATTATGTTGATAGAGGGAAGCAGAGTTTGGAGGCAATATGTCTTCTTCTTGCATACAAAATAAAATACCCTGAAAACTTCTTTCTCCTGAGAGGGAACCACGAGTGTGCGTCTATAAACCGCATATATGGTTTTTATGATGAGTGTAAAAGGAGATTCAACGTTAGACTATGGAAGACATTCACAGAATGTTTTAACTGCCTTCCAGTGGCTGCTTTAATTGATGAGAAAATACTCTGCATGCATGGTGGGCTTTCTCCTGATCTCAATAACTTGGATCAGATAAGGAATTTACAGCGCCCCACAGATGTACCAGATACAGGTTTGCTGTGTGATCTTCTGTGGTCAGATCCCTGTAGAGATGTTCAAGGTTGGGGGATGAATGATAGAGGAGTTTCGTATACTTTTGGTCCTGACAAAGTGACAGAGTTTCTTCAGAAGCATGATTTGGATCTCATTTGTCGTGCTCACCAGGTTTTTCCTGTCACAATTGTTCAATTTGAATTTTTTTGAGCTCATAACATTATATCCATTTTTATGACTAGAGGTTCTGTACTGAATGAACAATTTGAAACCATGGTGAATACATTGATAATGAGTATTACGAGATTGGAACTGCATAATGGCCCTCTTAGATTTCAGCCTCCGATGCTCTCTTATCATAGGAGAATGTCATTGCCGCTCATTTTACCATAATTTACCAGAATTGAATGCTGTCTGTTACGGATGTAAAGGGTTGTATGTTTAATAGTTAATGTATGATGAGTATGCTTGTGATTTTCTTTTTGATTGTTTTTAGTTTTTTACTTAAGCTAAGAACTGATTCCGTGACATTTCTCGCACTTAATCTCCACAGTTGTTAATAAGGATATTATTTTCTTGCTTACACGTGAAAAATTTAGAATCCCGATGTACCGTTTCAGGTTGTGGAGGATGGATACGAGTTTTTTGCCGACAGGCAACTTGTCACTATATTTTCAGCACCTAATTATTGTGGAGAATTTGATAATGCTGGTGCCATGATGAGTGTGGATGATACTCTTATGTGCTCTTTCCAAATATTGAAACCTGCCGATAAGAAGGCAAAGTTTAACTTTGGTAGTAGCACAACAACAGCTAAGCCTGGAAACCCTCCGGCAGGAGTCAAGGTAAATGCGGTACTCGGAAAGAGTTTAGCTACTGGATTTAATGAAGTTTATTATTAGACAAGGCCCCTAATTTCATCTGTGTTTCTTGTGTTGTTTTGTTAACCTACAATTCCTGGCATTGCATTCTTGATTCGACGTGGATATCGTTATCATTTCGCGCCTTTCTTGCACCATTTATGATGTGACTTGTCAATATGTCTGATTATATTTTACTAGGCATTTTCTTATATTAATCTCCTTTTGATTTATTTCTTCGTTGCAGTCTTTCCTAGGTACCAAAGTATGATAATCCATTCCTGGTTAAGAGACGAAGTTTGATCGATGCCAAACGACAACATTGCCGACGAAGCTTGATTATTCGCGAGCCAGCGACAAGATTGCGCAGCGGAAAATTTCAAGGTGCATTTGATTCCATCATAATATGCTGAAATTGTATAAATTTGAAGAGAGAATCGAAACTAATGGCGAAAAAACATTGTTTTCCTTCACATAAAAGTCTTTTTGATTTGGGAGATGGAAGAATGTATTCTTGATGATTTCAGTTGCTGAATGTAAACTAATAGCTTTGCTAGAACTCGTGCTATGAACATACTTCGTGCCGCGTTTTCTGAGCATTTGATCTGAGATTCCTGAAGGATGCCGGAAAAGGGTAAATGATTTTGCAGGCTATACACTACACGGTTGATTTTATTGCTTCTGTGTATTAAACTCTTGAAATCTTTTGAAAGTATGTGATGAGTGCAGGCCTTGGAGTGATTCTACTAATCTTTATGTATGAACGTTTCTGAATTTAGAAATTAGTTCTTTTTCTGGTGACATCATTTTTTATTGTTATATGAATATATTAGTGCATAAAAGATATTGTACCTTCCAAAAAAATTATTCCAATTATTATTCTGTTTCCATAATATTTACTCTTCAACTAACTCAAAACTCAAAACTCCGTGACAAATGGTATCAGAGTTCGTTGTGTGCTAACTACGAGGTTACTAAGAATTCTTTGTTGTGCTCTAGCAAGTCGACCTGGACGAGCGATAGATGCTCACACCCTACGACAGTGTTCGCGAGTGGGTTCTTTAGAAGAGACTGAGAAGAGGACAGGTCCTCTAGAAGAGACTAAGACGAAGACGGGTAGGCAGGAAGCCACAGCAAAAGTCTGTCAAACACTCCTATCTATGCAGCACACTTTAGCAGAAAAGTGTCGGTGCAAGTGGATCAATAGCCTCGACCAGTGTTTTAAAACCCGGACCGACCTGGCCGGTCGGACCGGAAACCCGGCGACCCGGTCGGTAAACCGGTCCGGGTTGACACTAAAGACCGGAAATGCACTTAACCCGCTGAAACCCGTTGACCCGGCTGGTTCAACCGTGACCCGGCCGGTTAATTTAAAACCCGGTTTTAACCAAAATATACAATACAAATCTAAATTCAATTTTGTTTAATCCCAAATAAACAAGAGATTTAGACATGACAATGTTGAACTTAAAAAAAAATAAATTGATAGTTTTATAGGACAATGGGTTGACATGTATTTTGTGATGAATCATAATTTTTCATTGATAATTAATAGTACTCAACAATTTAGTCATTTTTATTTTTTTCTTATAAAACATCTTGTTAAAAAAAGAAAAAATTGAAAGTTTAACTTTTATTAAACATTTATACTTTATGCAATGAAAAATATACTTTTAAACTTGAATTATTTAAATTGTAAAAAAATTGCACTTACAATTATAATTTTTTTGACATATATTTTATGAACTTAAAATTATTTTAAAATATTTTTTATTAATTTGAAATATTTTTGTTCTTTAATTATTTTTAATAATTATTTTATCTTAAATTATAATAATTAATAATTATTTTATTTAATTATTATTTATCCAGTCCGATCAGTGATCTAGTGGTTGAACTAGTAACCCAGTTCTCAGTCCGAGTCATTGACAGGGTCGGATCTGAAAACACTGGGCATATGTTTGTTGAGATTAATTAATCACTGTCTACGAAGATTTATTTATGGTGATGACAGCCATTACCAAACAATAGTACACCACATGCAGTTATGTATTTAGATTTCTTGGAGAAGAGAACTCCGATGCATGGACATGCTATTACAAGGAAGTGATGTGCAGCTGACCAATGTTTATCTTACTAAATAATATATTTTGCAGTATATCGTGATTGCAAAATGAATCTATATTCATACAATTAACATTGTAGTTTTGAAAGTTTTCAATATTATTTCATACACCGTTATATTGTATTAACTAGTCATAGTGTCCACGCAATGCAGCGGAATATTTTATACAATTGTATTAATTTTGTTAATTTAAATTTGAATATATCCTTTTGTAAGTTATTTTGTGAAAAAATTTCAATAAACTATTTAAAAATTATACAAATATTTTAAGTAAATAAATCAATTGTTTAAGCATATTGTCACGACCGATTTAAAAAACGTTTTTCAAATATCATTTTTTTAGAATTGTATCTATTGTCTTATTATTGCAAATAAGTAACTTTAAATCAATTTCATTTGGAGAGATAAAGACCAATATGTGAAACAAATTGTTTTTAATTTTTTAACAAAATAAACATTTAATAGAAATTTACTTATTTGATTTAAAAGATAACTTGAAATCTAACGACGTTAAAATTCCCATGTTCATTGTTTGTTCCATAAATAATTTTATATTTTATAACATATAAAAGTCATCATAATTTTATATTTTATAAAAGTCATAGTGTAAAAGTCATATGTCCAACGTTGCGTCTAGAAATAATTTTATATTATAACGTATTTTCTTGTAAAAATTTTTCATTAGAATTATTTTGCAAAAGACATATATAAAATAAATATGACAAAAATTTTTTATTTTACATTATAAAAATCAATTAAATGGTCATATTTTAAAATACAACTAATATTGGATGACAATAGGTAAGTTCAATCATTATCTTGCAATGTTTCATCAATAATTTTTTTTTAACCAACCAAGAAAATAATTGTTTGTGCATTATTTTAAAAAATATTATTTTTTAATTATAGATAAAAATAGAAATAATTGTTTTATCTTATTTAATACATTTTTATATACGATATATTTAAATTAATTTAAAAAAACTCAATACTAGTTGTGTATTTATTATAAAATAATAATTTAAGAATATTACCATAAAGATTTATAATAATTTAAGGAAATTTAAATGGAAATTTAAATAAATAATAAAATAACATCAAATAACTCAGTAACTAACTATAATTTAAAATATTTTTTACATAAGTTGTACTCATATATTTTTTTAAAAAATAATTATTTGTAACTCACCAAGATAAAATATATTATTATTATTTCAATATGATAGAGTAATTATTTATGGAAGTTCATGAAAGGATAATTTATTCCGCCCATGACGTTTGAGTTGCCGAATAAATATAATTAAGTTAAGGAACTTAATTATGATTTATTTGGTTAAATGATTAAATTAGAAACACTTTTGGTTTAGGGACCAAAGTATAATTGTGCGTAGAAAAGTACCTATTCACTAATAGGTACCTCCACTTCTACGTATGCACCATTAACTCCCACATTCCACACTTATGCCATTCTTCCACCAAAATGGAAGAGAGAAGAAGAGACACTTCTCTTCTTCTTCAAATAACCAACAGGTAGTTAATTCTCTCTCGGTGATCGGATTCCGGTGTAGGATCAGGTGCAAAACATTGTCCGTATCCCGACGCGTCCGCACCTGTAGATACGAGTGTACCTTTAACGAGGTATCGTTCTTCTTCTGCTGTGTTGAACGGAGTTCCAGATTTGTGTCTCTGTTCGTTTTATTTCATGCTTTAATTAATTATATGTTAATTAATTAGTATTTATATATTTTTGTTGTACATCACATTTCTTTCATATGGAATTTCCAATGAAGGAAATATTTTCCAAGAAGAAGCGAATTCTATGTCATCATCTGGATCAAGTTTTCTTAAAAGTAATTTCCATGCATATTATGAAGCCAAAATAGCTAAGATTGAGCGAAATACTAAACTTAGAAAAAAAAAAAATGCTAATTAGACGAAATAGAATCTCAAATTACTAATTCTGGGAAATATGAGAGATTTTTACTCAACAATAATATCTTTAAAACAAATATCTGGAAAAAGAAGAGATCTGTGAGGCCATTGATAAAATAGAAAATTTCATAAGCTTTGTTACTAAAGACTTATCAGAGAATTTAACATTGTTCGGACCTAACATAACATAATACTTAATGATTCTTCACAAAAAAAATATTTGATGAGATGTGTAAACAAGTTAATGATTTACATGTATATAATTAGAATAATGGTGATAGGATTATAAGCGATTTAAATCATCTAATTCATGAATCTCAAGATCCTTTGGCTAAACAAATTACTAAGAAACTAGAATTAATGTTAAATTCTAAGCAAGAAAGAGAAAAAGAATTGGAGATGGAAATCTCCTACAAACTGTCCTCAAAATTGTGATTTCTCCTTTCTCACCTTATAGAGGTCAAAATTTTGTTGGATATACTAATGTTTACAGCAACAGAGCATTTAAACCATCCACTTCAAATGTTGCTTCAAGAACAAATCCTACTGAAGATATACCACCTTTAGGGTACCCTCATTCGCATGCCATATCAAAAAATGCACTCTCATTCATCAATTCAATTTCATAAGAATCAAAACAATCAACCAAAACTTGAATCTTGGTTTGGCATGACTGGACATGCATAATTATGAAATAACACTGTTAAGAAGATATGGTATGGGGCTAATTTACCAAAAGAATAAGATTTTTTTTTTCAAATTAAACAGTTGATTCTGTGGAATTAATAATGCATGATCTATGATTACTTGAAATTTTCATAAGAGGGTAATGATGATTGGTGAAGACTTGAAGATGCAAACTAATATTTTTGGAGGACGATATTCCAATATGACTATTAAGACTATAGTTTTTACGAGAAATCTTTTACAGTAATTATTCTGAAGAATAATTGCATTAACTAAGCTATGGCAATAAAAGAATAGTTAAGGTGATCAAACTAGCATTTGAAGTTGAGGGATGAAAAAACATAAATTAGATATTTGAAGGACTGTGACTGTATTAACTTCAATTAACTTTTCACAGTGGAAAAGCTAATTGCAGATTATTGCAAGAATATATTTGTGAGAAGTGTAAGGATGCCAATAAGCATTTGAAGCAAAAGGTAATTCTGCAAATAAAAAATGGCAATTCCAACTTCGATAATAAGTTGCAAGTATGTACAAAAACAACTCCACCACCTCATCGCACTACTAACAATCGCTGAATGTTTATTCTGCAATCATCCCAGAACGCCATCAACCGGTCCCTCTCTTTCGATCGACTTCGGGATCCTATTCAATACAGCCCACTGGCTGTCCAAACGCAGGAATCTAAGACATCTGTCCATGCTTCTATTCAAAAGATTCAAGTTTTTCGTGAAGCCCTAAGATTGTAATCATGCTTGATAAGACTAGTCCTCAGCAGCATAACTTCAACATCGCGCTCAAATTCACCTCCAGTCTGTAACACTCTTTGGAAGGTTGCATTCCTTTGATCTGCGTGTCGTGCATATAGAATTTTGTTGTACGAGTCAATTCGAGCCTGAAATAGCATCATATATCCGATCAACAATGCCATACATCATTTGAATTTGGCACTCAAGCTACATCACGGTCGGTAAATAATTTCCCAAGCTACTTAACAGCACAATGAAACCCATAAACACTGGTAGACCAATTCAGCAACTCATCTCTCACAACAATAATTGACCTTCTGTGCTCTTCATATTGAATAATAACTAAAAAATTGACAGAAGAGAGGAAAAAGAGAGAATGCATTTACTTAAGATAGAAAAAATAAGAATATAATTGACCTGTATTTGATTGTCGGTAATCAAAGCTTCAAGTTCTTTCTCGAGCCCAGAAATGCTTGTTTTGAAAGCACTAGCCATCATGCGCAAATCAACTGATACAAATGGATGTGTGTACTGAATGAGAGCTTTGTTACGAATTTGATCATATAGAGTCTCAACATGGTCATGCAAATGAATGTCAAGCAACAGGTTTGCTTTGAGATTCTCCAAATAATCCAGACACGAAGCATAATGACTGCAAACAGGAAAAGAAGTTCAAGCCCACACCACTGAGATAGGTATAATTGTTGCAATGCTAATAATGGAAGCAATTAAACAATAATGGATGAGAAAAACTAAGACCCCCATCAAAAGAAGCTCTATATAACCAGAAACTATTAGCAATCAAAACACACATATTGAAGATGAGCCTCGTATAAGGTCCATCAAATGCATCCTACATCCATTAACGTTTTTCCTTAATCCAGTATCAATTTTAACCACTTTCCATGCTCAAACTAATAGACGCTTTGAAGTTTGAACTCCACCAACTCATGATTGAGTTTATTCACAAGAAGAAATGAGTCGCAACATATGTTTACCTACCTTGAATAGAAGTCATGAATGAGCTCTCTAACTTCAGGTACCAACTCCAAAAAATTGCGGAAGTTAACATTGTCTATAACTTTGTGCTGCCAAAGAAAAAGTAACATTAAATCAGTATTTATCATAAATATTCACATAATTGAAAAATAAAGTTGTTAGCAGAAGAGTTGGAAGGAGAAAATAATCAAGACAATAGCAAGGATAATGAAAAACCTTCAACTCTGATCGGTCAAAACTAGCAAGGGCATTAAAGTCCTCCATATGTCGCAACATCTTGAGGGGCTATAACTTCATTGTAAGAATTTCCCAATTCAGGACCCACTTCCAAGAACTGCAAGCACTTAATAAGAAATTCATTTGCAACAAACAGAGCTATATCTCACTCAAAAGCTTCAAAATTCTTTCATGTAAAACATTCCCAAAACATGAAGTTCTAAAATTGAGGTAATTTGAGTAACTACAGTATTATGATAAGAACAAAAGAAAAATTAAAGACAAAAACAGTATCGATACAGCAGAAAAGACGAAACTTGCAGCTCACAAACCTTTCTAGCAGCAAGCTTGTACTTCTTAGTCTCCAAATGTGCCAAACCAGCAGCACAGCGCAGTTTTGAAACGGTAGTAGGATCAAGAGCCTCTGGACTCTGCTCAGCTTTGTTAACATAACTCGTAACATGAGTAAACTGACCCATCTCAATGCTAACAAGAATTGCGCTCATACACATATGGATTATATGCTTTGATGTAGTGCAATAATCACGAGTTCGAACACAACTCTTAAAGGCATCACCAAGAGAACCATGGGCATAGTAGAAATCTCCAGAATCATTGTACCCCATCCTTATACTTTCCTTGATCAAATTCGTCTACACAAATCATGCCAAAAACAAGACTAAAATCAACAACAATCATTAAATATCAACCCTTATTTTCTCTACTGAAAATTTTCCACATGAAGACAGTCATTTTCTATATTAACAGGGTGGCAAGTATAGCTTAAACCCAAAGGCCACTCATCCAGTAATAAGCCTTGCATACTATTTCTCACACAGAAATATAAAAGGCACTCAGATGGCCATAGCTATCCTTTTTAGCCAAATTTCTCTTCATAAAAAAAGTAAATTCTTTTTCTTTTGGTAATAAAAACTAAACACAGAGTACGGATACTAAGCATTCATTGCTACAGTCAATCTAGTAAACATTAAGGAAACATTTACATGAACACAACCTTTCGTAGCTGTTCTAATATTTTAAACAAATCCAATAAAAACATGGTAGTTGATAAGGTTAAGATTAGGACTGGCCTCCATATAGCAAATTCTTTCTTTTCTTTCAAGCAGCAATGCTAGTATAAGGGTTCAAACTACTAATCAGTCGGCTATATCGGATTCCAACAACATTAACAAAAGAAACACATACCATTCCGAAGACAATCCAATATTGTTATTAAATTCATATGCAAAACAAACAAATTCTTTTCTCTGTGATTCAAAAATACTCAAACGAGAATTTGATAAACTAATTTCTCAGCGCAACAGTCAAGTGTTGAATTAATTCTCACAACTCTTGTAGAAGTATGGAATGATTCAACAAACTCACCTCTCTAAATCTACAAAAAACAAAAACTGAAAGGGTTAAGAACAAACCCTGTAAGCATTCAACTCATTCTCCAACTTGTCCCGCCTCTGTTCGGCTCTGCGATCAACCATATCACACCACGCATTATCCATCCCATAAGCGGGCCCCAATCTACCATTAGTCTTCTGGACAACTTCTCGGAACAAATGCGTGTTCTCGCCTTTCTTAATCTCATCATAAGCCATACGCAATGCCTCCAATTGCATCGTATTGTTTCCACAATGATCGGCAATAAAAACAAGTCGCCCAATTTTCGTCCTCCCGGTGTACAGTCCAGCATAGGCCTCGACGTCGAGTTGCTCTCCGCTTATTATTGGGCGGCTTCGGGATGTGGAGTCGTCTCCATTGGAGTAGATTTCGTCGTCTGCTTCCATTTTGGAGAGTTTTAGGGTTTAGAGAGAGGGAAGTGAGCCTGTGTGTGGGTTCGACTGGTTGCTTACTAGTCGGTTTGGAATTATTCGATTGTGTTGCGTTTGCACTTTGCAGTGATTGGGAAGAAGTGGTTCAGTGTCGTTTTGGATTTCATAAAATAAACAAAATATATGTGAGATTTGTTTCTTTCTCATTTGTTATGTTACTGTAAGAATAAAATAAAAAATTAGTTTATTTTATTTTTGAATTATGATATGTCAATTTAAATTTAATCACTAATCGTAACTATTGAATTCAAATTCATTATTGGTAATAGATTCAATTGAGAAAAATTTAACTACAGTATAAGTTTGTGTTTACATATTGTGAAAATAAAACACAAATTTACTTAATTATTGTTATAACAATTATAATATTTCATATTTAAAAAATAAATATTTTTCTAAATTGAAATACTTAACAGACATGCTCCTTAATTTTTGCTCCTACAAATATCTCTTAAAATCAAATTCTTAAATATCAGCAAATCTTAATAACAGAATTATTTTTTGAAAACTACGATACATTCAAATCAAACATTCAATTGCAGAAATCAAACATTCACGATTATTTTAATTTTCTTTCAAATCTTAATTACAGAAAATCTCTATAAAAAACAAACACTCATTCAACACAACCTT
>CANYCX010580867.1:0-15807 GCA_948193385.1 Breynia disticha f. nivosa
ATCTATATATATATATACTTCAGTATAGATGATTTTTATTAACTTGCATTCTAAATGTTTTTCCAGCTTCCGCATTTTAAAAGTTAATTGCGTATGATTACTCTGACTTGATATTGCACCATCTATGTTTTAAAAAGAAAAAAATATATAGTGCCAAAAATCAAATTTGATTAAAATGGAAAGTTTTAAAAATGGGCGTCATAGTTGACCTGATAAGTTTGATGTCATAATCATCTGCGAAAGCTTTTACTGACTCCTCTGTGAACATTGTCCCCTCATCTGTAGTAGTAGATTGTGGTATGGAAAATCTATGAATTATATGTTCTTTGATAAACTGAATCACATCCACCTGTTCTATTTTCTTCATTGGCAGGGCCTCTACCGACATGGTAAAGAAGTTAGTGGCCACTATAATGAATGAATGGTCTTTGGATGATGTTGGGTGTATTTTCCCAATGAGATCCATGGCCCATCCTCAAAAAGGCCAAGGTTTGATAACATGAAATAATTCTACTGCATGCACTCTTTGGATTTGTCCATGTTGTTGGCATTGTTTGCAACCCTTAGCATATTCTATACAATTATTCAAAATTTGAGGCCAATAATAACTATGCCTTCGTATTAACCACCTCATCTTTTTTAGCATGGTGCGCCCCACAAACCCCTTCATGTACCTGCTTCATTACTTTCATTGCTTCTGGGAAACTTATACACTTCAGCAATAAACCATCAAAACCTTTGCGATACAGTGAATCATCCACCAGTAGGTACTGAAGTGATCGTACCTATATTTTGTATGGTGCTTTTGCATTTGGCTTTGCCAGGTAGTCTCTGATGGGTTCTCTCCAATCATCAGCCACATTTGTATCAGTATTGAGCACTTCCAGTGGCATGCCCCTGGCTTCAATGGAGGGATGATTTCATTTGTAAATGTGGACAAACTTATGCATTAGTTCCTCTGACATGTCCATCCCAGAGGCCACTTTGGCCATGCTATTCGCCTCCCAGTTCTGATTATTTGGCACATTTTCTAGGGCTGCCTCTTTAAAGTCTCCTAACAGTTGTATGATTGCAAAAAAATATGGGGCAAGTGAAATACTACTGCAGTAGTATTCACCATTCATTTGTCTTAACACCAGTTGTGAATCACCAAAAAATCTTATGTTTTTTTGCCCCCAGCTCTTTTATTATTTCCATCCCTATAATTAGAGCTTCAGATTCTACTTGATTGTTTGTGTAGGCAAAGTTGAGCTTAAACTCCAGTGATGTCTTGATCCCACTAGGAGATTTAATAACGATGTCAGCTCCAGTCGATTCTTTAGTACTTGATTGATTAAACTTCATTGACCAAGGGGTTTCTTCAAGGTAAAATACATTCAACTCATGTTTGTCACTGGGCATATCAGAGCTTGAATGATCAGCCAAGAAGTTTGCCAAAGCCTGGCCCTTCATAGCTTTTTGAGGTATATACTACAAGGAAAATTCTATCAATGCTAGTGCTCATTTGCCTATTCTTCTAGTGACTATAGGCCTTGTCAACATATATTTGATCACATTAATCTTAAAAATATCATAAGTTAAATTCCTAATCATATAATACCTTAATTTAGTGCATGCAAGGTATAACACTAAACAAGCTTTTTCTATGGGTAGGTACCTGGCCTTGACATTCGACTTAAATAGTATATGGCTTGCTCATCCTCTCTATCATTATTCTGGGCCAGAACACAACAATGGATTCTTTGATAGTAGATAAATAAAACTTTAGATGGCAATACTTCCTAGGTGGCATTAACACCGGTGTTTTAGACAAGTATTCTTTGATCCTTTCAAAGGCTTCTTAGCGGGATGGCTTCCACACAAAATCTTCTTCTTTTTTCAATTTCAGAAGTTCCAAAAAGCTCTGTGTTTTACCTACAAGGTTAGAAATAAATCTTCTTAGGTAATTTACTTTACCTAAGAAATTTTGTAGTTCCTTCTTGATAGTAAGTGGCTTTACTTGCAGAATGGCCTTTTTTTATTATCTTTCACCTCTACACCTCTATGGTGAACTAAAAACCCTAGGAAATTTCCAGCCCTAACCCCAAATGCGCATTTTGGTGGTTTGAGTCTGAGTTGATGTTTCCTTAGCCACTATAATCCCTCTCTCAAATGCTTAATATGCTCCTGCTTCCTTTTTTATATGACTACTATATCATCACTATAAACTTCTATTCTCTTGGTTATAAGATCATGAAAAATTAGGTTCATGGCTCTTTAATAAGTAGCTCCCTGCATTTTTCAAGTCGAATGGCATCATTACCCATTCAAAGGTGCCAATGGCCCCTGGGCATCGGAAGGTTGTCTTATGTATGTCACTCTCTGCTATCTGAATCTGATTATAACCAGCAAAACAATCCCAAAATGTTAATATTTCATGACTTTCCATAGCATCAATTAACATGTTGCTCACTAGCATTACATAAATACCTTTTTGTGTTGTAGCATTCAAATCTCTGAAATTAATACATAGTCTAATTTTTCTATTCTTTTTCATTACAGGAACAATATTTTCCAGCCATTCAGTATATTTAGCCAGTCGGATGAACCCCACTAACAACAGCCTCTCTATCTCCTCTGTTTCTTTTGTCGCCTCTCATTAAACCAATCCCTAAACTCAAGAGCAGCCACATTTATAGAGTCTGCCCCCTAGGAAAAGAATCGTTGTCCACTAGCATAGTTTCTTCAGGGAACTTGATGATCCCCTTGTTGCGCCATCCTCACAAATTTGATTTCTAGAATAAGTAGCATGCACTTGTTCCTCATTCTTTTGAATCTGGCTATAAATCATGCGCCCTTTCTCTAGGAGCCTAGGTCAGTTTAGACATATTGGTTATACTTACCTTTGACTCACTTCTAAAGAATTGAGCATGAAAAAGCTTTCGCATATCTGGCCAACTGAAAATAGAGTCTTTTGGTAGGATACAAACCAGGCAAAGGCCACCCGTATGAGGGAATTTGGAAATAGCCTTAGTAACATGTTCTGATAATTTACATATCTAGAGAAGCCCCCACATTGCGTGGTGAATGTTGAAACCTGTTCCACTGTAGACTAGCCTCTGTCACCTAAAAAACAAAGAAAAATTGGGGATTTTCACCCCTTTTAGGAAAGGTCCCCTCCCTAACTGCATTGGCATCCACCTGACCCATGTTTTTGCTATATAAGGTCTAAGTAAGCAAAGGTGAGTTTTCCCAAGGGGCAGTCCACTAACAGTAGGTTCAAAACTACTACTGTTTCCAAGTGTACTGTCCCTGCCAATGGCGAGAGCACCTTCTTGATACAACACTGGTTGTGTCAATGGGTTGGTATACACCTGATTATTGCGAGCAACGGGCTTACCCACTGGCAGGGTTTGAGCTCTAGGCACATCCTCCCTCTTATGTGGAGGTTGGTAGATCATGGCCACCTGCTTCCCCTTGTCTACCTCTAAATCTCCTCTGACCTCTACATTACTGATTTACTCAGACATCTTCTCCAATAGTATGTCCTGTTCAGTCTCACCAAGAACTACTGGTTGAGGAAGGGCAATAAGTTTCAGCCTTTTGAGGCCTAGACACTCTCGGCCATTTCTACAGAAGGTTTTTGCATATAAGCCACAGCCCCTGAGTCACGGCCTGAGTTACAGTCTGTGTCAGCTGGGCCACTAATTGGGTTAACAATTGAGTCATCTAGTCTATTAACAGTGTCAATGACCCTATGTTTTTCTGCATTGCCTGGAATATGTCATGTGTGTTCTAGCCTTAAAGTAGCTCTAATGCACGAGGAGCCACAGAACTATTCGCCTCATCCATGACCTTGGCTTCAGCTTCCTGATTTCTTGTCACTACCATTTTCAATAAGTAGTCCCACCGGGCGTGCCAAATTATTTGTCTCTTTTTGGAAGTTGACAAATGTTGTCCTTTCCTAACAAAGAAAGCGTGAATGAAGTTAGAAAAATGAAATGCCAGAGTGCCAGGAATTTTTATGTTATCCCAAACAACAAGCGCGAAATCTGAAATTAATCAAACGATTGATAAAATGAGAAAATTAGGACGATCTCTTCCCAAGGGTCCTTGACTCAATGGATGCAAAATCGTCAAATCGAAAATAAATAAATAACAAAAAAACCGAATATAACGGTAAAGCATAAGGAAAATACGAAAAATAATGTTTGTCAATTGCTAAAACAATACTGCAAAGTAAGAGCAGTGTTACTGTCTGATGATGGATAATTGAATCTCATTGTCTTCCTTTATTCTCCTGTATTTGTATGGTTCCTAGCGAGGGTTGCCTTCTTTTAACAAATAATTTCCTTTGATAGAAAATACTTTCCTCTGGCCGCCACCAATATTTTGTCACAAAATAAATATCTCCTTGGTTTGATCCTATCAAATATTCTATGATTTGTCTTCTTTCCTCAATTCCTACAAGACTTCATAACCAACCTGGGCTTCCACACATTTGGACTCCTGTTTAAGTCGGCCCATTAGCATGCTTTATTTTAAGCCCAAACAATTGCTCCTCAACATTAAGAGGCTTAATGAAAATATTAGGGCTCTTTATGTTGCTTTCCCAACTAAACTCTACATGAAGCTTGGGATCCAATTTGGGGAATTGGACTATCGCTTTTATTTGAGAGAATACATCGCGCACACATCGAACTTGACTTGGGTTGATCTTCTCTGAGTATATAGAAACGTTACGAGCCCAGGAATTCCAGACTATGTCCGTAAAGAGAGAATTGACATTTTCAAATTAAAAAGGTATATTGAGTCTCGACCTTCAAGTTCCCACGCTCCAAATCATCATCTTGCTCCTACTAATCAATCTTCCTCTACAAGTTATTCCTAATCAAATTCCAAATTCCAAAATCCAAACCTAATTCCCCCAAAATAAACACATATGCCCTTTTCTCTCAAACCTGCAACGCTCAATTCACCGTTTCCACTCTCACCACACTTGCCAACCATCATTGTCAGCCACCATGCACAAACTCACAATGCACAACAACCACACAAGGTCCCTCGTGCCGAGCCACCATTACACACCTTTGCCTCACTCTGATATGCCAACCCGCGCGTCGCTTCAATCGGCGCTCTTGACAAAGGCCCTACTGCTCCTCCACGACGTCTGGATGCCATTGTTGCTTATTTCTAGAGTCACACAACCTTCCTGCTCGAAGGAAAGGCCACTTTGGTCTTGCTCGGCCTAGCACGCCTCTCAAACCGTCCACCTTTCTCTTCTATGGGAATTCACTTCTCCCTCAACCTCATAAACCATTATTCATCTACAGCGCCCAGGTAAGTTTTTATTCCTTTTCTTGTGAGATTAATCGGACAGAGGCCAAGGTTAATCTTCGTGCTTTCATGTAGGTTTTGCTAGGGTTTATTGCGGAAGCACTAGAAGGAAATTTTTTGAATTCGAAACTTCCAAAGGTAGAATTGTGGCTTCGTTGGTTTTGTGTTTGTTTTTTGTGGTTAGTATGTCTTACTTACAGGTTTGGGTCTCTTAATTACAGGGGAGATTGTGCTGAATTTTTTAGAAAATCTTTGATCCTCACTTGGTTTATGGCAGATTATGCCCTTACTCCCGAGGATACACCTACGGGTCACTCAGCTAAACCTTTCATTCCTTTCTCACATGTCTGTAGTGGCATTCTTTTTCAAGTGTACTGGTTTACTTTTGGGCTAAGTTTTTATGTTTAATGCAAATCTTTTCAGGGAATGGGATTGGATGCTTCACCACCCTCATCTCCCGATCGGAGACCCTCGGCGTTTACTATAGCACCGACCATGGCATCTGTACCTATTTCCCATTCGTTCCCTTTGGCCAAAGACAAGCGCTTGGCTCTCAATTCAAAAAATCTTATGGCCCCTGGGCGGATGCGTTGTTGGGCTCCCGTGAAGGAGGGTTACTCCGCTTGGGTTGAGTAATTGTCTTCTCATTTTTATTCTTTATGGACCTCTATTAGCATTGCTGACTTCATCAAGTTAACATCTAAACTAGAAAAGGTTCAATCTCACATGGTTTTTGGTGCTCTGAAGTTTTGGAGTTAGGGATGTACTACCTTTTTGCTTCCTCACTGTCCAATGTTTATCACCATTCAGAACATCATTGCCATTATAGGGCTTCCAATTTAGGGACATGAAATCTAGTGCATTGTGATTACACCTCAGAACATTCATGAATCCCCATTTGCCTCGGTTGTGGATACTTTTTACAATGCCAATACTTTTACTTCGGTAAGTTTCACTTTGGCACATTTACTCCGTGACCGCGATTCTTTTTACTTGATTTTTCTTCTACAAGCTCTGGCCTTTGGTACCAACCTTTCTGGTGTTAACTGGGAACATTTTGCCTTCCTATGGTACTTGGTGCGCTAATTTTTGGAAACTCTCCCTCTTGTTTATGCCATACTGTCTGGCAATAAAATGGCTTTGGCTACCATCCTATTAGCCCACTTTTACAGACAAGCCTGCATAGCTGTATCGAAACAACCACTACATTCTCTTCCAAAGACCTCCTGGCTTTTACAACTCTGGATTTTCCTTTATTTTCCAAAGTTGAGAAACTTTTGCTCAATCGATCTAGATGTCACTCTAGCTAGTTTGTGTGTGGCTAGCTATAGATCCTAACCAAATAAAGAAATACTTTATGGGGCTCACCGCGGATAGTGCTCCTTCGAGATTCCTTTTTGGCTCTAACAATAGTTTGCTCCCTCTGCCACTGTAACACTTTTCCACCAATGCTTCGGCTATTGCCTTGTTGTGATGATGTCTTTTCACCAAATCTCGTTATCTCCTTATCGACTCATTACCCACCACCAAAGGCACTACAAAATCTTTAGGTGTCTCTTCGGTGGACAAACATACTTATCCTATTATCCCAGTGAGTTCTGATACAATCTGAGCCTCATTCATCCTGTGGTGGTCAAAATCCTTTGAGAAGATTATTTGTAAGTTCTTTGTGTTTAGCCTCATTTGCATGTTTTATTCATTCAATGTTAATAACTCTATATTCTTGTACAAGTGCTGACAACGTGACTGACCTCCTACTCTGACTTCTTCATCAAAAGCGCCTACTCCTTTGCCTAAAACAACTGCTAGTATGTTAAGCTCTTTTAATTCTATTGTCTATTGATCTCCCTAGATATATCCTTAAGACTAAACCTTTCCATATTTGCAATAATTGACCCTAAGCACAAGGCAAAAATGATTTCTGTTCCCCCAGCTAAGCTTTGGAAATCCAACAGGATTTCTTTTAGTGGGAGCTCCAGAAAACCTTCCTCTTCCCCTGTTCATGTAGACCTGGACACTGACGACTATTTTAAATTTGAGGACCAGCCTGACTTCCCCATCCAGCAAAAAGAACCAAGTGACAACCCTCCGTTACCCCGAAAACCAATTTCCCAACTCCATGCTCTTCACGATAATACCTTTGCAGAGTTGGAATGCCTGATTGCTAGTGTGGTCGAGGAGGAAACACCATCTCCTCCTAATCTTCCAGTGTCATCCCCGGCTTCATTGTCTGCAATAGTCACTCCTTCCATAGTATCATCTTCTATGACCGCCCCTTCGCCCTTGCCAGTGGCCGAAACTTTGGTATGACTTGACCTTATTATTTATGATGACTAGACTTGTGTATTGACCTGTTTCTCTTTTAGGCTATAGGTGAGAGGCGTAACATAGTGGACGCTCTTGTGTCCCAGGACTAGGCAGATCCATTGGCCACTGTCAACTTACAAAACATGTTCACCTCCCCTCTCTAACCTTCTCTTGGGTGGTTTTCGAGGAGGATACTGTTGTGGCCAAAGGTGTTCTCTGTCAAATCCATGACCTTAAACTTTCCTCTAAGACTTTTGAGACGGCCAGGTCAACTACTGATGCTATCGACGTCTTCTTTCGTCTAAATTGAACACCCCACAGAAATTCTCACTACGGACTCTCAGAAATTGGATTACCATTCTGTCTCGGGATTTTGCCTCTGCTGTGTTCGAAAAGATAAGGTAGCAGCCCAAATGTCTCAATTTCAGGCTCTCAGCAATGCTTACGAGACTCAACGTCAAAGCGTCCAATCCCTTACCTTCGGCTTTATTTCCCAATGTGTAGTGATTCATGAGCAACTGGCCACCATTGACCGCTGGAGGGAAGAGATTCGAGCCTTAGAAGGGAAGATTTTAGAGAAAGTGTCCTTTATTGATGTTGGGTTAGAATCTCTGAGTGGACTGGCTGGTCGACTAATTGAGGAGCATTCCATTACGACCAAGAAGGGTGAATTTTCGTATGATTTATTAAAATGACCATTAGCCTATTCCTTTATTGCTTTTATTCTTACAATAAGAGTGGCCAAAAGCCTACTCTTAGCTTTATAGTACATCAGGTTCTATACTATGATTTTCTCACATAGTTGGGAAGTACTTTTTTAGGTAACTGCCATTGATGAATTTAGGATGCGCTTGCCCCTACAAGCTTTCTAGCCAATAAGCGTTCCCCGGTAAAACTTCTTTGATTCTAAAAGGCCCTTACCAATTTGCAGACTACTTACCAAAAACTCGGTCTCTAGTGCCTATAGATAATATCACTTTCCATATAAGCTCTCCTTTCTCAAAGGATTTTACCTGTACCTTTTTGTTGTAAGCCTTTGATACCTTTTGTTTCTGCAAAATCATTCTATCTAGTGCTTTTAATCTTGCTGCATCAAGATCCTCCAACTCTATTGTAACATTCTCGTCCCAAAATTACATAATTAATATAATAAACAAAATTTTTAATAAAAAATAAGAATTTTCATGATAAAATGACAAAAATAAATTGTTGAAAATAAGTTTAAGGAAGGTTGAAAGAAGGTTGATGAATAGTTGATGATAAGTAAACAAAGAAGCAAGAAAACGGCCAAATTGAAAAGTACACGTGGTGCAGGGTGAGAAAACGCGTGGTGGGCATGACCACGCGTAGTCCACATCCCACCACGCATAGTTGGCTGGTTTGGTGAAATAAATTTAAGTTTCGAATAAGGGATTAATCATTTGTTATGATTTTTTATGATCTACGAGGATCTAGATGATTGTGAGCCGAAGATTGTAAGTTGGCGTTAAAGCACTGGAAGAGGTGCGAGTGTACACGTATGACGAGGTAAGTGGTTTCCACTTACGAACTTTACACTTACGAGTATCTAGTAGTTTCGTAAGTGATTTCCTTAGTTAAGTATTATTATACTTAAATGAAAGAGATAAAGAACATAAAACTTAAAAGCTTTAAAAGAGAACTTAAATACTCATATGTTTATGTTTGTGTGAAACATAATTAGCTTGATGTAATTTCTAGCATGTGTTAACATGAGTATTAATTGTGTTGCAATTGGTATGCTCTATTTGATTATATACCTGATTGACATATTGTTGAATTATTGTTAACATGTTTTATTTTGGCATATTTATAAGCATGAGACTTATTTGACTGTTGAGCATACTTGTGAGATGATTTGTGGTCATGACCATTTTCTTATCCATCTTATCGCGGTAGAGGATCAGGATGGGGAGGACAGGGTAGCTCAGCGACAGTGTTAGGACCTGCTAGACTTCCTTGTCCACATTGTCAGAGGCTTCATACTGGTGAGTGTAGGATGTTGACAGGAGGTTGTTATGTATGTGGTCAGCAGGGACATTTTGTGAGAGCTTGTCCTGAGAGAGGAGCTAGAGGAGAGATAGTGAGATATTTTTCTTAGGTACCATCTTTTGTTCATAGTAGTGATCCATTGGCTACGACTAGTGTTACTCGAGAATGGGGTAGAAGAGCTGCTTCTACTTTAGCATCTGGCCAAGTAAGAGGAGCCTCTAGTACTCAGACTCAGGGACATGCTAGAGTTTTTGCGATGTCTCGAGAGGAGGCAGCAGATGCCCTTAACGTTATCACAAGTGATTTATGTTTATTTGGTGTTTCTGTTTATACATTGATAGATTCTGATTCTACACATTCATTTGTAAATCTCAGATTAATACATGTAGTTAAAACTAAACCTGAAACACTGACACAGAACCTGGGAGTTCATACTCCATTAGGTGAAATGATGTGGGTACATACAGTATATAAGGATTGTAAAATACATATACAAAGCATAGAATTGATAGTTGACTTAATTTGTTAGATTTAACAGAGTTTGATCTGATTTTGGGTATGGATTGATTAGCTCGTCATCGGTCTAAAGTGGACTATTATACCAAAGAAGTCATAATTGAACCTAAAGAACAAAATAAAGTAATATTTTGTGGGGACAGAAAACTTGTGCCTAGTTCCTTAGTATTAGCTATGCAGGCTTTTAAGTTGATCCAAGACAGATGTGACGCTTATTTGGCTCATATATTTGATAGAACAACAACGAATGAACATGTGAAAGGAATACCAATAGTAGATCAGTTTCCTGACGTATTTCAGGAGGATCACTCAAGATTACCCCCTCATAGAGAGACGGAGTTTACTATTGAGTTGATTCTTGTTACGACACCCATATCCATATAGTTGTACTGTGGAACTCATTTTTATAAAACATTTTCCCGGATAAACATTATAATAAATAGAAATGATACAAAATCAAATTTCAAAACAGAGGAGAGAATATAAAAGATATATACACGATATTTCATAAATCTCGGTCCAAATCTGTTTTCATTCGTAAAACATAACACTAGCGGAAGCAAATAAGTTTGAAAACATTCAAACTAAAGACCTGCGTGTATATACAAATGTACAACATGTACAAATCCAAAATAACAAAAATGACAACTGGAGCTCGACCTCTGACGTAAGCTCTGGAAGGTACCGATCAACTCTATCTTAAATCAGTACACAGCTTTATTCAACTCTGGCATAAAGCAAATACGATCACACAGATCAATCAAAAAGCACACAGCATTCTGTCGTCTTTATCTCACACAGAATTCAATATCTTTCATTCAATATCACACACAGCAAAATACAAACCACACAGGTTCAACAATAGCAATCATCAATCATACATTTATAAATATAATGTATGAAATAATACGAAATGTAGTTCCACACAAAATGACCCGGGTATTATCCACCATCGCACACAGCAGTGGAATTTTCCTCTATCGCACACAACAGAGGTAACGCATATAGACTGAGCACACAGCTCTGAGCAAAGCTCGTAAATATGGACTATCGCACACAGCAGTCCAGGAAAACACACAGTAATCCTTTCATCTTTTGCCACACAGGCTCGTGTCATACAAATATGTAAATGTATGAATGTAATCAATATGGATATCATTCGTAATCACACACACCATTGAATGACATTCATTCCACACACAGCTTAGCATATAACATAGCACATAGTACAGCACACAGCGCAACATTTATCTCAGCTCACACAGAGCAAATCAGACAATACGACACAGGTAATAAAAATAACGTATCAAACTCAATCAAAACATACCACACAGGTGTAATCATCTATCAATCGAAACATGTCAATACAACCATAAACCAAACATCTCAGGTTCACTATAAGTTGTCTAACAAATCAACAATCCAATATAGGCATCTATCTTTATTTTGATCAATCAATGTAATTCCAAATGAATTACGATCCAATTTAGTAAGTGTAAAAACACTTACACGTAAGCCCGAATACTTACCTCGAAAATAAGCAAAATAATATCAACACTGGCCCAACAGCCTCCCAGTCATCGTACAGATCCTCCTGTACGAAATAAACCATATATAATGCATTACTAACCAATTCAAGCATTGATTTTAACTTTAAAATCATTACTACATATCATTTTCAACCATAAGTTAACTATATGTCAACTTTTCCATTAACTCCTCTTAACATCCAATCTTCTTCAATTAATTTCTAAATAATTTACAAGACTTCCTTCAACTCCCTACACTTATTCATACTTTTTCCAGCAACTATTCCCATTCATTACATAGCATTAAACACAATTTCAGTTCAATGTAAACCAAGTATCAACTTAACATAAACCTTAGTTTTATACCTTTCTTTCATCAATTTCCCACACATAACTCATCCTAACAAATCTCTAATTCATTTCCAACATTCTCCACATCATAATCAGTTCATTATCTATCATTTCCAACAAGAATTCAATACAAGCTAATTATATATTTCAGCAAAACAACTAACTATCAACCATAAAGCAACCTTTCTATCATCTTACCTTAGCTTGGATTCTTGAAGGAAATCAAAGGAAACCAACCAAAATCACTTCACTTGGTCACTTTCCCTTTTCCTCAGCTATCTCTGAAGCTTTGCTTTGTAGGGATTTAGATTTGGAAAGTAAAAGTGAGCTTTCGACGATATCGTTTGATATTTTATATTTTTTTCTAGAATTCAGCGATCCATGCGTGGTGGCAAGAAACTACGCGTGGTGGCAGCGACCGCGCGTACTTTCGTGTCCACTACGCGTACTCCCTTAATTCCACATTTTCCAATTTTTGTCAATCATTTCGCGTCAATCTTCGATCAACCTTTTGTATACCTTTGTATATTAACATTTAAACACATATTTATCGTCATTTTACGACGAAAAGTATCCAGAACATTACAATTCTCCCCCTCTTAGAAAATTTCGTCCCCGAAATTTCAAATCAAGGAACTTAGAGACAAAACCAAGTCGTAACATTCTATATCGAAGTTTGAAATTGAAACGTACCTCACTGCTCCGAAGTAGAATCAGAAAACAGACATGGACACTGTCGTCGCATATCTAACTCCACCTCCCAAGTCGCTTCTTTTGGTGAATGAAAACTCCATTTCACCAAAACCATTGGAATCTCGCGATTCTGTAAACGTCTCACCTGTCGGTCTAAAATCTCAACAGGCTCTTCCTCATACGTTAACTCCTTAGATACCTCTATCTCTGGAGTGTTCAATATGTGACTAGGATCAGATTGGTACCGTCTAAGCATAGATACGTGGAATACGTCATGTAATCGGGACAACTCTGCTGGTAACATTAGTCTGTAAGCTAGTGGTCCCACTCTCTCTGTAATCTCGTACGGTCCGATATGTAAACCTAGGATGGAAAGCCTATCCTCAACTGTCTTTTGTCCTCTCCTACTGACCATCAGTCTGTGGATGGAAAGTCATACTAAACCTCAAACGAGTACCCATCGCATCCTGCAAACTCTGCCACAATCGCTATGTAAACCTAGGTTCACGATCAGACACGATCGAAGTAGGAACACCATGTAATCTGACAATCTCGGGAACCTACAAATCAGCAAGCCTATCCAACGTGTCGTCCTGTCGGATAACTAAGAAATGTACCGATTTTGTCAATATGTCAACAATAACCCAGATAGTATCGTGACGTCGGAATGTCTTTGGTAAACCGATAATAAAATCCATGGTGATTTTCTCCCACTTTCATTCTAGAATATCAAGTGATCTCAATTTCCCTGCCAGAGCCTGATGTTCTGCTTTTATTTGCTGACATTGGAGACATTTAGCAACAAAGTCTGTTATCTCCTGCTTCATATGTACCCACCAGTACAACTGTTGCAAATCCTGATACATTTTCGTACTACCAGGATGAACTGATAAAGGAGAAGAATGAGCCTCTGCCATCAGCTCGTTCTTTAATTCTGCAACATTTGGAACACACAGTCTATCCCAATAATATAAAACACCTATATCATCAAGTCTGTGTAAAGTAGATACCTTTCCTCGCTCTACTTTCTTCTTTATCTGCATCAGATTATCATCTTCATTCTGACGCCCAACAATTACATCTCTCATCTGAGGTTGAACGCTAATGTTGCCTAGCATTTGATCTTCAATCAAATCCAACTGCACACGTAACTCTTGCAAAGCAAATAGAGACTCTGCTCTATAAGTAACTGAATCATTATCCCCTGTCTCTTTTTTGCTAAGTGCATCAGCGACTACATTCGCTTTCCTAGGATGATACTCAATCGTGCAGTCCTAATCTTTCAATAACTCAATCCACCGTCTCTACCGAAGGTTTAACTCTCGCTGTGTCATAACGTATTTTAGACTTTTATGATATGTAAAAATCTGAAAAGTCTCCCCGTATAGATAAAGATGCCAAACCTTCAAAGCATGTACGATCGCTACTAACTCTAAATCATGTGTCGAGTAGTTAACTGTTGGGTTTTTTACGTGTTTAGACTAAAAATCTGAAATGGCAGCGGAATAAAACATCAAGAACACATAGAAACAACCAAGGATCAACTTAAAATTAACTAAAAACACACGCCATATAATCGGTTTAGATCTAGGTTAATTAAAAACAAAAACTTGCTAAGAAAAATCTCACCTTTGGTTGTTTCTTGCTTGGCCGAATGGTCTATAGCAATCTCCAAGTCTCTACCACCTTAGAATACACTAAGGTGACCTTTATGACACCAAATAAGAACCCCACGTGTGATTTCTCTATAGAATTAACACACACATTAGTGAAAATGTGTACTAGCACACGGAGAATAACGTACCACCTTAGTTTGTCAATTTCAGATGAGTTTCTGGTGAAACCGTGGGCACTACGTTGATCAAAGCACTCAATCAACCCCTGAATCTCTCTTCATTCTTGAGAGAAAACTTAAAAATCACTCTTTTGATTTTTCTTGGAGGCTCACGACTATGGAGGATGTGTTTAGGGACGGCTTGCAAACATGTAACACTCTTAGGGTTTTTCTCTTTCTTAAGACCATTTAAAAAGAAGAGTTTTGCTAGGTTAAATCACTTAACAATCCTAAAGCCTTTAAGACTTGTTAAGTTTGAATTCAAAAACAAATATTTTCAAATTTAATCCTCCATTGTCGTGTATGTATGTAGATATTTAAAAGATTTAATCTTTTAATTTATCTCACATCATCCTTTGTCTTAATTTAAGACATGCCTTATCTTAATTTAAGACATACCTCCTAAATTTTCTCTCTCTTTATTTGTTATTTAAGACATCATATTTAATAAATAATCTTTGTCTTAAATTCGTATAAGAAATATTTCTCATCCATCTTGGGCCCAATGACCAAAATTGGCCCAAATGCCCAACCGTTCCAGTGACCGGATTTTGACCTAAGCTGAAATACCGAAATTAACCTTTTGGGTTTTTCACCATCCGCGTGCGATCTGTAGGAATATTTAACAAAGGTAATGAGTTTAAAAACTTATAAATCATAGGCGATCTCTAGTAAGACACTATGGTCACCCTAAATTAAATAGCTGACGAGCAGTGTCAACAGCCCTACTACAACTCAAATAAATCCCTTGACCTAGATATCTTGATTTACCAAAAAGCATGTCGCTAACACCCTTATTTAAAGCTAAATCACTTTTCTTGATCACTATGACAAAATTGATAAGTTCGAATAAATGACTTAATCATTTCATTCGGGTACGGCCACACTCTTTCCAATCTTGTCTATCAAGCGGCCAGCGATATCATCTCTCATAGAGAGGGTCAATCCCTTCACTTCACTCCTGCTCTTACTTATGATTCGTAGCATACCCAATCATACACATACTTGTCAACCTTTTACGGCCACATTAGGCGTATGTCAAAGTACACTAAAAATCATAACAAGAGACATAGTGATTTCCAGTCTAAGGATAACATTTGACATTGCAAATGGTGATCGCTCTCCAAGTATAATGCTCTACATTATACCTATGCACTTTGCTCGATATCCCGAATATCTATGACCCGTAGAACATGATCATCTACAAAGTACATACTAGTCTTAATTCATTTCTATTCCCATAGAAACAAG
>CANYCX010580893.1:0-22269 GCA_948193385.1 Breynia disticha f. nivosa
CACTGTAAAACAAATTTTCCTTGTACATGATAAATTTTACATCGTGCATTGTATTTTATAAGGTTATGATTGAATTAATATTTTTTCAGTTTTATTTTTTTTCATAACCTGTAATATTTGTGAATTTTCAAGACGTATGAGCCTTGTTTTCAGCAAACGTTGTAAATATTTTGTTAAATGTAAGGTGTTGTTTTATTTGTGAATGAATTAAGATTTTATCTCTCCTATCTTCTTCCTTTGTATTTTATTTTAAATTATATTATTCTAAAAATCAAAATGATGTTCAAGTTTGAGTGTCATTTCTTGGAAAATAAGTAATTAAATTATAAAATGGTATTTAAATTTGGGCGTCACAATTAATCTACATTTTCTGCAGTTCTCCTCTGAAAAAAAATATTCGCCCCTTGGCCTCCACTGTTGTTTCTTTTGTTTTTTGGCTCCTGTTAATTTTGTGTTATTTAGTTTTACTTCTCTTGCAATTTATTTAATGTTCTTGCTTTTATTATTACTACTCAAAAGTAATTTAATGCAAGTCCCCTGCAGTTTTCTTTAATTTTGTTTGTTATTATTACTATTTACAAATTTCTTTGTCATAATTGAGTTAAGGACTTTTAAAATGATAGTCGACCTATTTGTTATTTTGCTACAATTGTTTGATATTGAAGTCAAGATCACGAGCGCAATTTTAATTCTATCGTTGTTTCATTTTTTCCTTTAGTTTAGAAACACTGTAATTACCTGGCGCGCTCGCGCACCCTCCACTACAAACAACATTCAAGTGGCGTTCGATTTTCCTGTTAAATAAAAAATGGGATAAAAAGTTTGGTTTCATTTAGGAATGGCAAAAAAATTCCAAACACGTGATTCGGGTGAATTTTTTCATGTTTGATCAGAAATCAAGTCGGGTTTTAGTTCATCTCAATATAAATATTACCGGGGATGTGGCATGTAGGATTAGTATTTTTGTTTTTTAATAGGACGAGAATGAGTCTTAATTCTTATGCCTTGATGGGTAACAGTACAGAAACAGAACAAATATATAATTCACCATGAATGAACAAACACACCATAACGTGCCTCCTACCCGCCATATTATCATTCCTGGTTTTGTTTACACTTTTAAATAAGGCAATGTTTTTGTATGAAAAACAATATTGACATTGATGAAACTATATGCCTTATTAATTAGTCAAGTCTTCTATCTATAATTCAGAAGTTTTATCTTTCAGCAAAGGAGGGTAGCAATAATTTGATCTTTATGGGACAAATAAATGCCCCTAAGCACACCGAAAAGGTTGACAGACATAGGGAGAGGCAGGCAGAGCTCCAAGTTTACATAACTTAGCACAGCAAATTCAAGATATCTGTTGTGAATGAAATTAAAACGTCCCAGATGTCTTTAGACCACCGAATACACATTTGACGGCAACAGAATATATATCCAGAATGACGGCATTTACAAACAAATATAGTTGAAAATGACTTTAGGGACACACACACACATGCCTCATTAACTCAAGTGCTACCTTCTTTGCTGCTCCACTTCATTATCGCAATAAATTACTACTTCTTTAAACCTCCCACCATGCTTTTACCTTATCTTCTATCCTTAACATCTTACTAATTCAACTATTACTCTACTTATTATATATGTAATTTTCATTAATTTTTGTAATTATTGATACTGTTTATATTCAAAAATGAAATTTTTACGTATCAATTTTTTTGAAAGCTCACAATCACATAACTGATAAATAGAATAAAATAACTTATTGAACGCAATAGAATTTCAAGATTATATCATGGCATAACATATTTGATGGTGAATTGTCCTTAAAGGTAAATTTAATGCCAGCAACAACTTTATTATTTATCCATCCAAACATAAAAAACTTTTTCAACAACAATAATGACGACTTTTAACAAATAAGCTGAACAATCGCTTATTCAATTGCCAACTTTAACATTAGGGACTAAACAATGAGATTGTGTAACTATGAGGATGCTTCTTTTAATTACGAAATAGCTAGAAGATTATCCAATTTATCTCCCATAAATGTTCACTTATTCGTACAGCTGCCTCAATTGTAAGACCCATTACTGCAAGTATGGACAAACTATATCTTATCATAAAATTTAAAATCAATATTATTGACTCCGTCTTAAAAAAAATTGTCACAAAATAATACTTTAGATGTTCTAAAATAATTGTTATTCTTTAATCTTTTACATCTCTTTTTTTAAAATATTTTTATAATAATTATTTATTTTAATAATTTTTAAATATATTATTTTTAATATTATTAATTAAATATAAACCAATAACTATATATATTTTTTTAATATATGTTAAAATAAAAATATAACAATTGTTTTAATTGGAGAAAGTATTTCTGTTTGAAACAAGAAAAACAAAAAATAAAGAGAAAAAGGAAAGAAGGAGAGGGTGTGTATAAAGGATCGAACGTACAGCCGCGTGGTGGGTGTTCGTATCATATAAACAGTAATATCATCCATCCACCATAAAAGTTGAGACATTTCTGTTCACTCCCACTAACTTGAAATGGCCAAATCAGCTGAGCAAGAACACCCTCTCAAGGCTTTTGGTTGGGCTGCAACCGATTCATCTGGTCTCTTCTCTCCTTTCCACTTCTCTCGCAGGTTTAATTTCTTTTCTCTCTCTCTTTTTTGGGGTTCTTCTCTGGGTTTCAACTATGATAAACCAATCATGTGTTATGCGGCGGAAGGTTTTCTCTTTTGCGTGGATTTGGTTGATGTGGCACAACACTTGCATCCAAGACATCACTTTATTCGAGAAAGAAAGCCCGCATGGATTTGTTTGTTAATTGTTTGTTATGTCGTTATGTGTAATGCAATATAGCGTGTGATCATCCATCCGTGTGGGTGAGATAATCATTAGTATTAGTTAATTATTTCTTCATCCAAATGGTTTGTTGTTTATTTGTTAATAATTATTTTTATGTAGGGAAAATGGTGATGAAGACGTGACGGTGAAAGTGCTATACTGTGGGGTGTGTCATTCTGACTTACATGCCTCCAGAAACGAGTGGGGTTTTACGAGATACCCTATCGTTCCCGGGTAACCTCCATTTTTTCTCATTTCTTTCCTTCGAAAGTTCCATTACTATATTTTTATCTTCATTGTCTGTTTATTAACTGCAAAACAACTTGTTTCCTTTATGCATTTCTTTATATATTACTTCCTACACCACCGAGATTCTGTTTTAAAGATTTAAAAAAATCCAAGAGTGAAACTAAAATATCGGAATTGAACTCGACGTGAATCGAACACGCAACCTTCTGATCTGGAGTCAGACGCGCTACCATTGCGCCACGGATCCACGTCTTGATCCCGATTATTTGGAATTTTAATTAACACAATCTAGTTGTTTTGTGCAGGCATGAAATTGTTGGCACGGTGACCAAAGTTGGGAAGAATGTGACGAAATTCAAAGTGGGTGATCGTGTTGGTGTTGGTGTGATAGTTGGTTCTTGCAGATCATGTGAGTACTGCAAGCAGGACTTGGAGAATTACTGTCCCAGAACTGTATTCACATACAATGCAGTGTACCATGATGGAACCAAAACTTATGGTGGTTATTCTGATATGATTGTGGTGGACCAGCACTTCGTGCTCCGGTTTCCAGAGGGCTTGCCCTCAGATTCTGGGGCACCTTTGTTGTGTGCTGGAATCACTGTGTATAGTCCAATGAAGTATTATGGAATTACTGAGCCTGGAAAGCATCTCGGAATTGTTGGACTTGGTGGACTTGGTCATGTTGCTGTTAAGATTGCCAAGGCTTTTGGTTTGAAAGTTACTGTAATCAGTTCCTCTCCTAGTAAGGAAAGTGAAGCAATTGATAGGCTTGCAGCTGATGCATTCCTTGTCATTAGTAATCCTGAAAAATTGCAGGTACCTATTAGACTTGTTCATAACTATACCCTGATTATCAAATCAGAGCGGGAAAACCAGAATTTGCTGGTTATGTTTAATGATTCCTTATGCGATTTTTGCGTGGTAATCTGCAGGCAGCTTTTGGTACCATGGACTTCATCATTGATACAGTTTCTGCAGTGCATTCATTAGCTCCACTTCTTACTCTGCTGAAAGTGAATGGAAAACTCATCACACTGGGCTTGCCTGAAAAGCCTCTGCAACTCCCCATCTTTCCTTTGGTTTTGGGTAAGCAATTACATCATTTGACCTTCTCATTTCTATTTTTCCTTGATGGGTTTTGTTTATTGGTTCCTTAGCTTGAATAAACACTTAATTGGACCAAGGATGCGCTACTACCATTGATTCTCTGCATGTAGAGTTTAGAGAAAATTTATTGACAGGTAAACTGTTGTTCTGGACTTGACGAGTGAGTGTTTATGAAATCTTTACACATAGGACGGAAGCTTGTTGGTGGAAGTGACATTGGAGGAGTGAAAGAGACGCAAGAGATGTTAGACTTTTGTGCAAAGCACAATATTACTTCAGATGTTGAGGTGATTCGTATTGACCAACTCAACACAGCAATGGAAAGACTTGCAAAATCTGATGTCAGGTACCGGTTTGTGATCGACATTGCAAACTCCTTGTCGCAGTCTCAGTAGTGATGGCCTCTTTCCTCTATGATTCGCTATGACTAGATGAAATCATGAAGCTTTGCTCATTATCACCTCCGAAAGGTTTTACGCTTACAATAAACAGTTTCATGTTGGGTACTTCACACATGGACATGGTAGTTTTTCCTTTCTTGCGTCGAATTGCCACTATCATGCATCTGTGTGATGTTTATATGGACAGTAGTGCCGACCATTTTACGGTTTTGTCGATGTTTCCAATCAATTTCTGCAATCAGTTAATGGAGTTGGCTACATGTTTATTTTTCTTGCGGTACAATCTATCTGCCTATATAATTAATAAGGCCTGATGGGGTTGCGCTTAAAAAAATCGTTCAATTTGCCTGCATTTAGGAAACCATTGTAATTTGATTTTGGTTTTGATTAGTTATTTGAGGTTAAATTGTTTCGTTAATTTTACCCACTTCCTTTTGCGAGCTCTACGTGACCTGCCCTGTATCCTTTTATGGGCTCTACGTGCCTCCTCCACATTCTTTTGCAGTCTAAATGCAAAGTGCACAATGATGATATGTTTTTGAATGTGCAAACATCCATTCATCACTCATTCAACAAATAAAGGCAACACATTATTCATGATTCACGACATTGTTCACCTCGGTACACAACACACAAATTATCTTACAAATAACTTGGCAACCACTTGCGCCTTTATCATTATTTTCTCATCAGGTTCTTTGTTACCCCGTTATTCAAAAGTTACATAATCATTTATACCTTTTATCTTATTTCCATTTCACCACACTCTTTATTGTTTTCCAACTCACTAAAACCCATTCAATAGTCAATGACAAGCACACATACGCACATTCCATCAAGATACATAGTGAAATCAACCGTACTACACAATCATGCACAACGTAACCCATACGATTAATCCTCATATGTTTAACCATGCAATGACACTCCAAGACAAGTAAGTGAAAATACACACTCACCTTTATTTTGAGCTAAGGTCACTACTCCGGTGCCTGCTCCCCTCCGGCGTCCGCTTCACCTTCTAGGATCATACACATTCACACAAATAAACACACTAAGCACAAAATGCACACTTCCTTCTTCTAATACCCTTGGGGTTTATGCATTCATTTTCTTTAAAATTATTCTCTATTTTGCTCCCTCCCAATCATCCTCTCTTTCTCTCTCTCAAGCATTTCCTATCCTTAACCCTAGCTTGTAACTCACACTCCTCAACCACACAAATTCTCACCTCTTTGTCTTTCCTCATCACTCCTAAAACTCAATTATTTTCTTTATTTGATGTGGAGTTTTGGAACATTTACCTCATTGTCTTCCTTCTTCCCATTGGGGTTGCCTCCTCTCGGTGTTTATTTCAAGTAGTGGAGGAAAGAGATGGATGGTGAGAGATGGATTGGTGTTCTTGGGTTAGTTTTAGAGTGAAAAAAATCTTTCTTTTTGAGTGAGGGAGGGTTTTAGGGTTAGAGTCTAATTTAAAATTGATTTTACTCTCTTTATCGTCTTTTCTTAAAGCAAATGGTTCAAGAAATGGTTCTACCAAACTGTTCCCTGAACTGTTTGACCCTTCTGCCCAAATGGTCATTCTTATGGGCAAAACAGTTTGGGAAACAGTTTTGTCAGACCATTTCCTAGACCATTTGGTCTGATTAAGTGCAAATTTTCCTCCATTTGTTTATGAAACTCGTTCGATCTCTCGTGTGTTTTTACCTGATATTTTTCATAATTATTTAATGTTTATTTTTGGAAGAAAATTTAAAGGCATTACAATAATCGAGTCGAGCCAAGTTTCAAATCAAGTTCAAAATTTTGTTAATGAACAAGCTTATTTAAAGTTCACGAGCTAACGAGCATATTCACGTATTTTTTAGCTTTGTTAAACAAAAATATAAAATACAATTTTATTCTATGTAAAAATTAAAAATTAACATTTTTATAAATATTATTCATATTTTTATATAATAAAGTTATCATTTATAATTTTTTATAATGTAATAGATGTTTTATAAAAATATGATTTTATTCTAATAATAATTTATTTTTAAAAAATTATATTCATATTTAAAATACAAAGAAAATATAAAAGTTATATATTAATATAAAAAATTATATTCATATTTAAAATACAAAGAAAATATAAAAGTTATACCATACTTTTACTATCTATTTGCAAACTAGATAAAATTTAAAATTATTTGTAATTTTAATTCTTAAATTGCAAATATACCTGTAACGCCCCAAAAATTTAACTAAAATATTCAAAAAAATGAAAATAGTAGTGTCAAACGGCCTAGGGAACGACCTAGCAAAACCATTCCCCAAATCGTTTGGAATGCGGACAAAAAGAGTCACTTTGCTCAACCAGACAGGCAATCGGCCTGAACCGTTCGACCTGGCAGGGTTTTAAAACAAACGCTTATTGTGACTGAAGAGAGAGAGAAAACATAACCTTAAAGCGCCACCCGACTCCCATCTTCTCTTTACCTCAAACCCCTTCATCCCAAGGCCTAAAACCATTAAATATAACCTCGAAAACCCTAGAGTTAGTGGATTGCAAGTTAAGGAAAAGAGTGCAGATGATTCTCTTCGAAAGAGCAAGGTAAGCTCTAAGCCTATGTCAATTTTTTAGATATTTTGAGTTTGGGGTTAGGAAAATTGTTGTGTTTTGAATGAGTTAAGGTCAATGAAAGTAATGTGGGTTAAAATGAACAAAGAAATTGAGGGTTAGAAGAGACTGAGATTTCTAGGGTTTGGGTAATTTAAGGGTTTTTGATAAATAAGAATGAGAATGTGGAGTTGAGTGTAAATATGTGTTTAATATGTGAAATGTCGGTCAAAATAATGTAGGAAACGTATTTGGGATCCAGATCAAAGTTGAGCCAGGAGCCAACTTCACGTGATTCGAGGTAAGTGCACTGAATCACACTTACCATTGTATGTCTTGCATCTGTGTGGTTAGCTATAGTTGACTAAAGATATATTTTGTTGCGACTGATATGAACATTGTGTGATGTGAATGTAAAGTGCAAGTGTGAATATGTTGCATCATATACGAATTGTGTTTCGAATGTTTTGAACATGCATTTTAATGAATAACATGCTTATGAATTGTGTTATGTTGGGCCATGGTTTGTGAATAAATGCATCTGCAAGGTTATGGTGTTATGTTATGATTATGGAAAAAAACTTGTATGAGCTATGGATAATGTTTGTGGTTGGTTTAATGCCACGAGTTGGCATCTTATGGATATGTGTGCATGTTCATGTTGTTTTGTGAAATGATAATGATAAAGTATAATAGTCATCCACATGCATGAGTTGTTATGGTTGTGGCTATAAATTGATGAATTGATGCATGGTTGAGAACGTTGAACATTTACCTTGCATTGCATATGGATTATGGACACGACATGGTATTGAGTGTCATTTGTGGCATTACATGGGCATGATTGCATGTCATGCTATGAGAGTATGGAAAGGAAAACAAGGTGTCTTTCCTTGAGAAAAGAAAGGGGGATTAGCAAAAAATTAAAGGAACCAAGCGAGAGCTCTTTTCAAGAAAACAAAAGAGGGGGATTAGCCCAATTGTAAACAAAAGAGCATTGCCTCTTGTTGTTGAGATAAAGAGTGGATTAGCCCAATGAAAGAAATTTTGGGCAAGAGCTTGATGCCGGGATGGGACCAAGTAAAAGCGAGCGAGAGCTCGGCTTAATTAAAGAAAATAGGGGATTAGCCCAAATTGAAAAGTAACAAGAGCGAAAGCTCTAAGAGAAATGTGAGAGTCCCTGGGGCACGCATTACATGACATGTGATTCATTAGGATTCATTAAGCATTCATATGTGAATGATGTAAGTTGCATGTGTAATCGATATTTGGATGCTAATAGGTATAGTTGAGGTATGACAATTGGCATGTGAATGCAAATGGCATGATGTCCATGCTTATTGATGAATTGTATGTACGCATTGAGATAATGGATGTTATATGATTAAAAATGAATGCTAGAATTATGAATGTCGTTTGATATGTATATCTGTTTTTGGATGCGTAAGTGGAATGGTATCTTAGCCTAAGGGCTAAGTTGTGATGTGTGTGTGGAATTTGTGTGGTTGTTTGAGATGCAATCCTTGGTAAGGAAAATTGGTTAAGGTAAGATTGGAACAATTGTGTTGTCTTTCTAATGTTATGGTTATAGATAAGGAATGAACCATTGTGTGAGATGATTATAAATTGTTGTTGAGTGATTAAAAGGAGAATCTGTGAGTAATATAGGAATGATGAGTATTTTAGGATGGCCTTGTGTGGTTTGAATGATTTATAATCTGGAATTAAAGATGAGATTGAGGGATGTATGGGTATAAAAGTAACAATGTGGTTGTATGATCAAAATTAAAAACTTTGGTTGTTAATGCAATGCTATGAATGCGTATGGTATAAAAATATGTGCGATGTATGGAATTTTGTATGTTTGAAGGGTTCCTGAAATTTCCTAAATGTTGTGTGATGAAATGAAATAATGGTAATATAGAATTAAGGACGAATGCTAATTTGTCGTTGAATTTGTTAAATGGTTATGAGTATGATTTAATGAATTATAATTAATTGAACCTGAGTGTATGACTGGAGAATATGTTATGTGAGATGAAGTGTGTGTTGAATGGTATATGTTGTTGTGCGTTGGAGTTGTGTTAAGTATGTTGTTTATTATTGAATCAGTAGGCTGAAACGGACTGGGTAACCAATTTCCTAAGCCATTTTATTTCCAGAGGCAGGGCAGAAAGGTCAAATGGCCTGGCGAACGGTTTGGCCAAACCCTTTGCCAAGTCGTTCCCTTCCTTCGGATTATGTCACAAGGTCCGAACGAGATGGAAAACGGGTTATGTAAATTGGTTTCCAAACCATTCTTATGCAGAAAACTAAAAATTATAGATTGTAAAAGAGTAAACGACAATGGGTAATTGTTATATGAGTTTGGAAAGTTAAAGCATATAAGTAAAACCGAGTTCACGTATGATGGTTACGCCTACACACTCAACCAACGAGCACTTATGTGTTAACTATTTTGGTAAGTGTTATAGGTGTACTTACTGGGTATTTTATACTCACGTGCATGCTTGTTTGTGTATTGTGTGTAGAGTGATAGTAGACCTTGATTCGCAGGACTTTTGGGTGGAGCTCAAGATGTGCGATCCTCATTTGGAAGATCCGGCTCCTTAGGTTGTTTTTGGGATTGAATTCATATTTTGTAAAACTATATACATGTTTAGATAAATGGAGGTTTTCATATTTCAAAATGTAAACCCTTTTTCCCATGCTTCTGCATTTGTGTTGAGATTATGGATAACCAAAGTCGATTATCAGTTTTCAAAAGGGATTTACTACTGTTCCCTTTGCATGTATTTGTTTATTCAAAAAGGGATTGTTTTAAAAAAAATATGGTGGTCAAAATTTTAATTTATTCAAAAATGACGGTTATAAATTTTGGCGTGACATTTAGTGATATCAGAGTAGGATTAGAATTCCCTGCAGACTGTGCCAGTAACCGTTTTCATTGCATCATTTTTGTGAAACTAAGAGTTTTGAAAATGATGATTTCTTTAGGTTGGAGCCAATTGACAATGTATCGCACGAGACCAAAAAGTCCCGAGAGTTCATGCAGGGGGCAGGGATCCACCCTAGTGCACGTGGAGCAGTAGACACATGATGATATTCCACCTTTCGACCCCGCCTATGCTCATTTCTATGAAATGATGCAGAGAATGATGAAAGGGCAAGAGGTCAACCAGAAAATAATATAGATAGAAACTTTGGAGAGGTGCACAAATAAGGCGTAAAGTCCTTTAAAGGTACCACAAATCCAACTGAGTCAGAGCATTGGCTCTAATATACAAAGAGGATTCTCAGTCGAATGAGGTTTACGCTGAAACATAAGTTGAGGTACACCACCTCACTTCTAGAGAGATGCATGGAACTGGTGGGAAGCAGTACCCAGAAGCTAGAATGACCCTCTTACCGTTACTTGGGAGGATTTTCAAAGAGAGTTTGGAAATAAGTACACCTCTCCCTTGTACCAAAGTCGAAAGAAGATTGAGTTTATGGAACTCAAAAAAGAGATTACACACCGGAATAGGTATCCACGGATCAGCAAAAGAGAGACTTTTTTAAGCGAGGGTTGCAATTTGATGTTTGAACCCAAATAGCAATGAAGCAACCCACCTATCAAGCTCTTTTGGGTAGCCATTAGAGCGGAGGAATTATTGGCCGACCAGGGCCAAAGTGAAGGGAAGAAATAAAAGATGTCGGGAGGATCTAGTTCCTTTAGAGGGGACAAAGGAAGTAATTCTAGACCTTCAGGAGGTTATACCAGGGGCAGTGGACACATGAGAGGTGACTCTGGGAGTAGGGGAAAACATCCTATTGGATACTCCACTGCTAAGCACAGGGCACAAACACGCATTCAGGTGGGGATACTGGCACAATGCTACTACTTTAATAAGCCAGGCCACGTCGCTCAGCACTATTACACGAAAAGAACAAATGAGAGAATGGGAACCCATAAACATAGTAGTGTTGGGGATAACTGAGAGACTAGTGAGGTCGAAAGGGGCCAAGGTGGAGGTAGACAGACTGTGGTTACTACCTCTAGAGGCGGGGGAGCTTCTCAGCCAACAGCTCTACCCTAGACACGTGTGTATGCTATGATACGGGATGAGGTTGCAGCCAACCCCTGTGGCAATTCTGGTAAGCTCGCTATACATATTCATATTATGGTGGCATAATGTATGTGCATGGTTTGTGTTATATGATTTATAAATATGTGCTCAAGGGTTAATATGCATGAGGTTTTGAAAGGATAAATGTGTGTGATCCATTATGAGATGGTATGAAAAATAAGCTTAATATAGGTAATAAGGAATGTGATTAAATAAAATCTTGAATTGAGAATGAATGTTAATTGGCTATGGATTTGCTAAATAAAATTTATACATATAGGAATTGATTGTCATTGGTTGGAAATGACTGTGAAATGTGAATTGTGTGTGAATTGATTACTGAAAAACTTGAGGATTGAGGTGAGAGTAAGGTTGAATATGCCATATTCAACCGTGTTTGAGGATGTTTTTGGTGTGTTTTGAGTTTTATGAGATGCCTATGTATTGATTGTATGTTAAACGGATGATTATATGTTAGGTGTTGTTGTTTCTGTTATAGCAGGTTGAAATGAGATAGGAAATGGCCTATGCCAACTGTTTCCCAAGCCGTTTCACTTGAAGAGTTAAATTAGTAAGGTGGAAATGAGTATGGGAATGGTTTAGACAAACTATTCCATAAACTGTTTCATTTCCAAGGTTAATGCAGTAGGGTGGAATGACCTAGAGAAATGTTTGATCAAGCCGTTCCACAGATCGTTTCTATTCATAAAGTAGCAAAATAAGAAATTTCTACAAGAACAAATGGATTGTTTTGTATGGAATCAACGAAACGATGTTGAGTTTATGTTGTTACATCCATGGATGGTTGTTGTTGTGGTTTGAGTGAATGCTAATGAATTTGTACGTGTATAATTAGGGGAGTACATTTGAGGATTTAATTATGGAGTATAACTGTTGAGGCTTTCTATCGCTCGTCTTTCTCTTGAAGGTAGTGCCAAAGTTATCATTTGTATAAGGAAGTGCTTCTTTCGCTTCCTACATATCTTTCTTGACCAAAGGTAGGACACTTCTTATATTTCTCGTAAATGTTCTGCACTTTTTATATTTCCTTCTTGTGCGTACACAAATCATTTTCTTGCCTACCTACCTTGGGCTGGCATTACCAGATAGATGGGAGATCGCGAGCATAGAGATATTGGTGAAAGTTGAATAAGAAATTTCTTAGAGAAAACAAAAAATGAGAGTGTTTGTGTGATAAATGATTATGCCTAAGTTTGGATATTTGAGTGGTGATGTGTAGTGAGAATGCATGATTGAATTGTTAACCATTGCTTAAGAATGTCAGGATGGAACGATAAGAGCGAATTATGATGATAGGTCATGGACATTGACCTTGATGAGTCTAGCATGATTAAGGGATGACTTGACTAATTGGGGTTTGAGGGAAATGGAGGTATACAGGATGCACTTTGTGCTAAGATTAGTGATGAGAAAAATAATGTGTCCAAGGCATGTCACTAGGGAAGCAAGTATAACAGAAAAGGGTAAACCGTATGGGTATAAGGAATATCCTTAAGTGAAACTTTTATGAACAAAGTACCCAGGTGTTAGTGGAAATTGAATCTTATGAATGTATTTGGGTGCTCGTGTGAGTGCTCGATGAACAGAGATGACTTTAAAGTTGCTAAGTGGTTAAGTGAACTAAAATGGGGTTAGGGAATAATCTGGCCTGAGAATCAATGCAAGATTGAGTATTGTTACAATAATAAGTTGGCAGAACTTATGAAAAGTTCAGGCTAATTATTGTTGAGTCATGATGGCTGAAGCCATGTATGAGAAGTAAAACAATGAACTCAGTAATGATGAATTATGATGCCTTATGGGAAGCATCAAAAGAACATGAGCTTTAAAATTTTGGGGACGAAATTTCTTAAGGGTGGAGGGTTGTAACGTCCTGAAAATTTAACTGAAATATTCAGAAAAACATGAAAATAGTAGTGTCATACAGCCTAAGAAATGACCTAGAAAAACTGTTCTCCAAACCATTTGTAATGAGGACAAAAAGAGTCACTTTGCACAACTAGACAGGTAAATGACCTGGCAAACGGTTTGGCCAAATGCTTCAACCTGGGAGAGTTTTAAAATAGGCGCATATTATGAGTGAAGAGAGAGAGAGAGACAACATAACCCTAAAGTGCCACCCGACTCCCATCTTCCCTCTAACCTAAAACCCCTACATCCCAAGGTATAAAACCATTAAATGTAACCTCGAAAACCCTAGAGCAAGTGGATTGCAACCTAAGGAAGAGAGTGCGGATGATTCTCTTCGAAAAAGAAAGGTAAGCTCTAAGCCTATGTCGACTTTTCTGAGATTTTGAGTTTAGGGTTAGGAAAATCGTTGTATTTTGAATGAGTTAAGTTTAATGGAAGTAATGTGGGTTAATATGAACAAAGAAATTGATGGTTATAAGAGATTGAGATTTCTAGGGTTTGGGTAATTAGGGGGTTTTCTATAAATAAGAATGGGAACAAAGAGTTGAATGTAAATATGTGTTTATAAGTGAAATATGGGTCATAATAATGTAGGAAACGTATTCGAGATCCAGATCAGAGTTGAGTCGGGAGCCAACTTTGTGGGATTCGAGGTCAGGGCACTGACTCACCCTTACCAGTGTCTGTCTTGCATCTATGTGGTTAACTATAGTTGACTAAATATACATTTGGTTGCGAATAATAAGAACATTATGTGATGTGAATGTAAAGTGCAAGTGTGAATATGTTTCATCGTGTACAGATTATGTTTCGACTATTTTGAATGTGCATTTTAATGAATAACATGCTTATGAATTATGTTGTGTTGGGCCATGGTTTGTGAATAAATGCATGTGCAAGGTTATGAGTGTTATGTTATGATTATGGCAAAAAGCTTGTACGAGCTATGGATGATGTTTGTGGTTGGTTTCATGCCACGAGTTATTTGTGCATGTTTATGTTGTTTTGTGAAATGATAATGATAAAGTATGATAGTCATCCACTTACATGAGTTATTGTGGTTGTGGCTATAAATTAATGAATTGATACATGGTTGAGAATGTTAAACATTTACCTTGCATTGCATATGGGTTGTGGACACGACATGATATTTAGTGTCATTTGTGGCATTACATGGGCATGATTTCATGTTCATGCTATGAGATTTGAAAAGGAAAGTAATATTTTTTTCCTTGTAAAAAAGAGGGACTAGCCCAATGAACTAAAAGGAACCAGTGAGAGCTTCGTTCAAGAAAACAAAAGAGGGGCGTTAGCCCAACTGTAAACAAAAGAGCATTTCCTCTTGTTGTTGAGATAAAAAGGAGCGAGTGCTCGACTTATGAAAGGAAAATGGGGGATTAGCCCAAATGAAAAGTAAAGAGCAAAATCTCTAAGTGAAATGTTGAGAGTCCTCGGGGGCATGCATTGCAGGACATGTGATGCATTAGCATTTCACTCTTGCATCCATTATGATCATATGGAATTATTTGTATGTTTTTTGATAATGGATGCTATATGATTATCAATGAATGATGTAGAATTGTAAATGTTGTTGGTATGTGTTGGATTGGTTTAAGACATGTTGAGCTTGTACATTAATGATATTCTGAGTTTATCATTTATGTGTGTGAGTTAATGTGACTTGGATTGGTATGTGGCATGTTGTGGAATTAGAATGTATTATCGAATGGGTAAAGAGAATGGAATGTTAGCCTAAGAGTTAAGTTAGGATGTGTATTTGGAATGCGTGTGTTTGCTTGAAAAGTAATCCTTGGTAAGGAATATTGTTAAGAAAATATTTGATATATGTGTATGAATGTGATCTGAATTATGGATGGTATGAATAACATGTATTGAATTAATGTGGCTTGGATAGTTTGTGATAATATGTGTGCATTGTTGTTGTGCACAAAAGCGATGAATAATGTGAACGAATAAGAGTATGAATTTCTTATGGTCTTGAATTGAAAGGAAATCTGGTGGTAATGGATCATGTATGGCTCGTAGGAAAATGTTGATATGATTTGAGTTATGAACTTGGTATTGGAAGAAGAGTAGTGATAAAATTGTAAGTGGTTGTTGAGTGAGTTGAATGGTGTGTGTATTAACCCGAACTATGAATTGTGAATGTGGTCAGAATGTGAATTGTTGTGGAATGGCTTAATGAAATGTTAATGGAATGGTAAAAGTGTGAGTATTAAGTACATAAAGGGTGGTTGTGGGTTAATTTTTATGAGCCAGTGTTGTATGAATAATTGGATTGAATGTGTATTGTGTTAAGTTACTGAAATCAGCTGGAAGTAGGGGAGAACGTCTTGTAAATGATTTATGCAAACCATTTCCCAAATCATTCCACTTCCAGAGACCTTTGGAAGGGGAAATGGGATCCAGAATGGTTTGGATAAATCGTTCTACAAACCGTTTCACTTCCAGAGACATTTCATAAAGACAAAACAGGTTTGGGAACAATTTGTGAAAATTGTTTCCCAAACAGTTTCACTTACAGGAACTTTGAGTAAGGAGAGAAAGAGCTGGCGAACAATTTACCTAAACCGTTCCCTCGACCGTTCCCATTCATTGAACATAATGGAATGGAGATTTTAAGAAAGGAATAAAAAATGTACTAATGATTTATGAGGCTCAGAAGTTAGGAACCATTAAGTAGGATGATTCTTTTTCTCGAATAACATACTAATGTTTACTTGAAGTAGATATTGAATTAGGATGATTTCCTTTCTCCTTAACACTTATAACACCTAAAACACCTTACCAACGAGCACTTATGCATTAACTGTGAACCTCAAATTCATAAAACTCATTTTTGGAAAACTGATGATTTTGACAACTTTTTTCTTCTTAAAATGACTGGAAACTATGCCTGTATATTTTTAAAATGTTTTCATGATGCTCACCAGACATACATAAGGACAATTAACATACAAGGAAACATGTAAAACCCCTTTTACAAAGCTTATACAATGTACAAACATTTCTTCCAAAAGTGCTCTTCAGACCCCGCTCGTGGAAATCCTCCTGCACCTGGACAACATTAAAACAACATACCGGGGTGAGTATATAAAAATACTCAATAAGTCATAAACCGAGTGTTGTTAAGATGAAGTGCAGGGGAATCTTCAGCCAGCAAGGGGCGTGCTCATGGAACACAATGTCGTGTTCATGCTTTAATTCCCAGATGTCGCAACGTTCCATGTTAAACACAGTTGCTTTAGATGCTTTAGTTGCTAGGGAAATATCCTAGACCATTTTCTTACTTCGAATATTCTTTAGCACGTTGTTTTGGTCAAAACTAGTTTATTGGGCATAATTAACGTGTGTCTGTTCTGGCCCTAATGTACGTTATTCATCAGCAACTTCCCAGTATTTCGAGACAAGAATAACGTAGGTTACCATGTTGGTAACATATGTTACTCTCCATTAACGTACGATATTATACCATATAATGTAAGTTAATGGCTCATTTTCCTTAACAGAGCTCTCAGACCAATCTGACATCAACATAATGTACATTACTATCCATCTTAACGTGTGTTATTTCATTCCAGAACTCATTCATTCACTTTTAACTTCAATCCAACACATACACACTTCAAAGAACTTTTAAACATGGTAAACCAGCCTAATTAAGCTCTCATTTAACCACATCTCACATTATAAGTCAACACAACCAAACACAAACAAGCCACACATGAGAATCATACAACCCTCATTTCTCACTTCATAGCAAAACACTTATCAAGTCTACATACATATATTCAACCTAGAACATAACAACAGATTAGTGTCATTCACAGGCCACTTAACATCCAAATTTCCATACCCTTACGGAATCCATTCAACACATGCACACACATGATTTATATTATTCATATTCACAAGTCATTATTCCTCATTGTTATCATCAAATCACCACCATAACATCATACCACAAATATGAGTTTAACTAGGTTATTCAAACATTCACCATATAACTATTATATACCATCAAGGTCTTAATCGTATAACACATACAAGAGTACATAATAACAAACAAGCAAACGAGGCCAAATCCACATATCCATAATCAAATCATAACCACACCAATCACTCTACTCATTGTCGTATCCATACCTTCACTTCACACTCAAACCACAACACACATGAATTCATCCATAGCCTTGAACATTCCAAACAATAATATAATCAACCAATGTTGAAGAATGAATGAATGTTTTAATGATAGTGCCAATGCAACACACGAATGCAATGCTCCGGAGCCTTTCATTTCATAAGAGAGAGTCCACTCTCTTTTCGTGCATATGGGCACAAACCCTTTTTTTCATAAGTAAGAGAGAGTCCACTCTCTTTGTGCATATGGGCACAAATCCTTTTTTCCATGATTAAGAGAAAGTCCACTCTCTTTACGCATATGGGCACAAACCCTTTTTTTCATAATTAAAATAGAGTCCACTCTCTTTGCGCATATGGGCACAAAACCCCTTTTTTCATAATTAAGAGAGAGTTCACTCTCTTTGTGCATATGGGCACAAACCCCTTTTTTTCATAATTAAGACAGAGTCCACTCTCTTTGCGCATATGGGCACAAACCCCTTTATTGTCTCAAAACATGAACATACAATTATTCTCATGCATATGCCAACAATGTCATGAATGAATGCAAAATATGCATTTCCAATTCCATCCCACAATTCCACGATATCACATACACATGAATGATCCACATTATTCCTTCCATATTCACAATACAAGTCATTCATTCTTCAAAAAGGAATTTAGCATAAGTAGGTCAACACCTTATTGTTTCACAAAACAACATGAATACACATACATATCCATAAACATCCAACTCATGGCATAAGCAAACACACACATTGCTCTTAACCCACACGAATTCATCACAATAACTATAACATGCCCTAAGGTCACATTCTTATAAATAATCGACACTTTTCATAACAAATATAACATTCACATGAACCATTTGCATTATAACTCAACATATCACTAACTCGAGCATACATAGCTCATTTCATCACCATACTCATACATATATAACCACACATCTCATTTTACTCACAAGCAACTTCACATTTTCCATTCAATTTATCAAAAGAACATTTCACAACACCTTACCATCATCATTTATAATCAAAACATGGCAAGCACAGTTCACCCAAATTCTAAATAATTCATATCAAAGCATTCAAACATTTATGTCCTTTATTGACATAATTCCACTACCATTTTAACAATAAAGCATTAATCAAATATGCTTAACCATATAGAGGCAAAAGCTACAATGGCAAGCGTCAAAAGTGGACTTACCTCGCTCTCTACGAATCGGCTCGTTGCTTGATTTCGATTCGGGTTTTGATTGTCCCCCTACACAAATCATGTCACATTTCATGCTATACATAACACATTATACTCAATTCCTCATTTACTCTTCAATTTTCCGACAACCCTAAATTTCTCAATCTCTCACAAATCCTCTAATTTTTAGTTAAATGTTTGTACATTTAGTAACTACATTGAAAACCCAACAAAACCCTACCATTTCTATCTCATTTTACACTAATTTCAGCTTAGGTTTAGAGAATCTTACCTTTCCTCTTCTTTGCCTCAAACCCTAGTTTGATAGAATTCTGATGGAGGAATTGTTTTGTTGTTAATCCACTGAAATCCACGAGTTTGTAAGTAGGTTGGGTGTTTAAGGAGCCTTGGAAAGTGTGTCTAGGTTTGGAAGAGTGTTTGGGAGGGTCTGGGGATGTTTTTCCCCGTTTATGGATGTTTTAAGCCTTTTTAATGACATGTCCAGACTCCCGATAACTTAGGTTTTGAAAAATTAACGTACTTTAGTCAAGATACGCCATTCTGGGATGCCTGGCAAGAATAACGTACATTATTCTCACCATTAATGTACGTTAATCATCAACTTGCAAGAATAACATTATTCATAAAATAACGTACGTTACTCAGAAAATTTATGGTCTATTTCCATTTCTAACTCTCTTTCAATCCCCGGAATACATATTCCTATATATACATTCTTCCCACTTAAATTAAAAATTATTCCAAATTGGATGGATATTTTATGGGGCGTTACATTAACTACTTTGGCAAGTGTGGGTAGGTGTACTTATGGGTATTTAGTTACTCACGTGCATGTGTGTTTGTGTATTGTATGCAAAGTAATAGTAGACCTTGATTGGCGGGACTTTTTGGTGGTGCTCGGGAGGTGCGATACCTCAGTTGGAAGGTCGGGCTCCTTAGTGTTATGAGATTGATTCCTATTTTGTAAAATCATACATATTTCTGTATAAGTAGGGTTGCATGTTTTAAAATGTAAACCAATTACAGGCTTCCATATTTGTGTTGAGATTTTGAATGATCAAAGTTGTTTATGGTTTTTCAAAAGGTGTTACAAGTATTTCCTTTGCATGCCTTTATGTATAGGACCGAATTTTCAAAAGAGAAAAAATGGTTGCCAAAATCATTATTTAATTCAAAAATGAGTTTTACAAATTTGGGCGTCACATCTCTAACATGGAACAGTGAATACCTAATATACTTATAATAGTCACCCTATTGCGGACACGTTAGGTGTACATTAAAGTAAATAGTAATCCATCCAGAGTTTCATAGATATTTTAGGTCTAAGAACCCTGATGTAAGACTTCCATTATGAGAATTACTTATGACTCAAAACCATGTAGTTTTCTTATTTTATGGATCTAATCCAAATACCATGTCCAAGACAAGTATCCATGACTTCTAGATGGCACTCGATGCCCTTGTGTTATGTAGGACCGAACCCACTAAGTCAGAAAGAGCTTCATAGTCTTAATTCACATACTATTCACATAATAGTGACTGACTAAAGATATTTAGAATGTAATCCCTCGTTTCAAGGTTCAGTAGACATATGCCTCACATATGTCAACTTAAGCATTGAGATTCACATTCAATAATGTTTTATAAGAATATGCACAAGGATAAACATGATCATAAAATTGAAATGCATCATTTTATTAATAATAAATAAATAGTACAATGTATTGGGTTAGAGCTATACTAACAATATTTGCGAACCAACTACCCAAATTTTCTTCTAATTATATCACTCGTTTTGTTTTGATAATATTGTTAGATGGTCCCATACCTGTCATAACACGAACACGTTTCTAATCGAAGTTTACTCATTTTTAAGGGAAAACTTTCAATACTTGTTGAAAAATACTTTATAGACAGAAAAGAGGAAATCTAGAAAAAAAACATTTAGTATTTGGTGTGTTAATTTATTTCAAACCTAAACAGACAATAATTAACAACAAAAAGCATGACAAAAAATGGGTTGCCAAATATTCAGAGCATATGCAATAGACCTCTTTCTGCTCGAAGAGTATGACGAGGGAAAAAATTAAGATAATTATGTAAAATTCCCATAAAATTAAGCTCAATACTCTCACATGGATTTGCTCTATAACACAAACTCATTTTTGTTTAAAAAATGACAGTGCATAAAAATAATTACTTTGCCCATGAGTCCAAAACTCTAGGTGTGTCATCCTGTTAGGACAATTTTTTGTTGTGAATTGTTATCCGGAATGACTTATTCAAGTTGATAAAACATTATAAACTTTTTATATGCTTAATAATGACCCAATTGAATGTATTTGAACAACTCTAATTGTTGGGCTAGTAGTCTTACATGATTCCTAACTCTTTTGATTTAATGATAGTATACAGTATGAAACAAGTTACCCTTATGCTGGATTATTATTTGCTTGATCTCATTTGTTATACTAAAATAAACAGATTTATTATCTTAATTAAGATACAATCTGGGCATATATGACTATACATTACTCAGTCTCACACATCAAATGAGCAAAGATATCATTTCTCTTTTCGAGAGTGACATTCCCTTCACTTATTTACGTCCCTTTAGGTTGAAATGTAATATTCTCAATCATATCCATATTTTTTATTCTATTATGAGCACAATAGACATATGTCAAAGAAAATAGAAATCTCTTTCTGGATGAGTTCTTGGGTGAGGATCCCCTCACCTACTGTTGGTGATGAGACATGCATGGATTATGTAACTTTTCATCTTAATCATTCATTTATTAATTATGTAACATGCATAAAATTATATAATTTAAAAGATAAAAAATTACATAACATTTTCATTATACAACAAAAAAATAAAAAATTATATAATTTTACATACCACAAAATGACTTTAAAAGATAAAAAATTACATAACATTTTCACTATAAAATAAAAAAAATAAAAAATTATATAATTTTACATACCACACAAAATGAAAAGTTACATAGTACCTTTTGTAAAGACGTCTTCACCCTTTTGACTCTTCCAGCACATAATTAATCTCACCTCCAAAATCACCATAACGTTGTCGATGTCCCCGTCTACTTCTAAGAATACAATTGGAGTACATTTCTTTCTTTGATGCTTGTCATAAGTCCTCACACCTTACTTCTTCCTGAAGGTTTCTATTCTTTTCCCCAACTCAGCACTCTGAACACAATAGGGTCAAACTGTTTTCCATACATTAAAGAAAGGCCTCACTCTGATTATTGACAAAATATAAAGAACGACAGGTAATTTCTTCTTCCTTTTTTTTTGTCAGAAAATTTTAGGAAAAGGGTCGGGCTAACCCGCAAACTAAGGGCAGGGAGACGCCTTTTGGTTAGTCCCGGCGAATCGGCAGGTTAGAACCTGTATGCCTCCCCCAGCGCCGCTACGGAGGATCGAACCCGCGATTACAAAGACAGGGGTAAGACACCTTAACAGCTGAATCCACGGACAGGGGTAGGTAATTTCTTCTTTCTAAGTTGCTCTTTCTCGCGTTTCAAAATTGGTAGGGTGAATCTTGATACGGCCTTTCTTTTCTCGCTTGAAACCCTAACTTTA
>CANYCX010580918.1:0-10777 GCA_948193385.1 Breynia disticha f. nivosa
TCTATGTGATACAATGACTACTGAAGATAGAGTTTGTAACTATGAAGAAGTCTACTGTATGATGATATCCTTAACAGAATGAGGTTCATTTACATTGTAAAGAGGAAGCAAACTCTCTTACGTACAACTTTTCAACTTAACCCTCAATTCCATTATCGGACAGACAATAACATTTCAATCTCTCAAACTTGAGGTGTGAATTCTAATTAAGACTCTTAGTTGACGATTCTATCTCATTCACTCACCCATCCCATGCCTTGCAATATTTCTTCAAGTTCGGTACGTCTTATTGTAAATGATGATTGCATCTTGAATCATATAACTTAAATATAACATAGTAAGCAATAGAAAGAGACAATAACACCTATGTAAAAGTTTAGTAGTAAAGAGGGTCAACCAGTATACAGAGGATGCAAAGTTTGATTCGGAAGATAATACAGACTCTGAACTGCTAGGACTGTCGTGTTTTTTTAATGTAACATTGCTCTCTCTTGACTTTTTTTGTAGTATTTTTAATTCAACTATTTTTACGCCGTTAAAAAATTTCTTGCTCTGTCACTACCACAATAAGTATGCATATACATTAGTAATTGAGACTGCAATCAGAGTGAGGTGTAAGGGTGACAATTCAGTTTGACAAGTAGTAATTGTATCAGTAATTTTTTTAATAAATATCATTATTTATAACATAAACACTACAAATCTTGAACTCTTGTCATTCGCACAATGTCTAATCCTATATTTACTAATCGCGTTGTCGGAATAGAAATCGTCAACCTTACCAAGTTCCATTTATTACAACCATGATGTAAACAGAATTTCTGACTGGTGATGAAGCAATATATCAGCATCGAGGCCTAACGAATGTCGGTGAATAATGATATCAAAGCTACTTAAGAGGATGCAATCAAAATAGTAGAGTCAATTGAGTCAGTAGCAAGTTCAGCCCCCATTACCAATCAAAATAGTAGGTCTAATCCTATATTTCCCTTCCGATCGACGTTGCGGGGGATCGAACCGTGGTCCGTCCTACCAAGTTCAGCCCCCATTACCACTGATCCAAGAGGTCGTTGGTTGTATTGTTTCATTTAATGTATGCTACTTGTAATGTTGAAATAGTCAATGCCCACTTGGCAAAGAGGCAAAGGATGATTGGTCATTGTATTGCCTATATATACAGCTTGCACACACTCATTTGATGACCTTTGATGCCCATTTACAAAACTCTTTCTCTCTCTTCCCTTTCTATATTCTCTACCTCCCTCTCTTAATACACTAATGGAGTTTATCTTTCTAGTCCCAGATCTCAACTTCTAAATGGTATCTGAGTCATCTAAACTGATCAAACTACTCTAATACCAAAACCCTACAGATCCATAGTAATATATCCTTAATTAATTACGTATACGCAAAAGCTCCAAATCCAATTTGTTCGTTAGCCCTACCTCATTGTTTTAATCTCCTGTTTTAGAATCTAGTAATAGAATCAATTGTGACGTCAAAATATACAAAAATTCATCTATAGTTTCATAGAGATTTTTTTTTATTTAAGAACTATGATGTAAGACTTGCACATGAGAATCATTTATGACTTTGAACCATTTAGTGTTCTCATTTGCAGATATAATCCAAATACCATGTCGTATCCATGATTTCTGACTAACATGCCATGTCCTTGTGTTCTGTAGAACCAAATCGACTAAGTCAGAAACAACATGCTAGTCTTAATTCTAATTCACCTACTATTTCCTTAATAGTGACCAACTAGGAATATTTAGAATGAAATGTTTTGCTTTAAGGTCTTATAGTCAATGTCTCTCATATGCGAGTTTATGTATTGAGATACTCAATCAAAGAATTCATGCCAGCTTAAGCATTGAGATACTCAATCAAGGAATTTCATCAATCTTTATACACAGAGATAATAGAAGAATATAATTAAAATAATGAAGAAGCATAATGAATTATTTATATTGAGTTGAATGAATTCTGCTTAGTGATGAATTAAAATGATGAATTCTGCTTAGTGATGGATTATGTTTAAAATGTCGGTGTTGTGTATATAGCATGTTATGATGACTGTAAACTGTTGTGTAAGAATTACAAGAAATGTATGGATAGTTGGTATGAAAATTCTGGATGTGTTTGATGTGAAAATTTATGCTTTGACCTATCTAGAAATCCTACATGGTTTAGGAAAAAATTTTGTGTAAATTCTGTAGTAGGTCATGTAAGATTTTCCTGCATTAAAAGTGTACATTGATATGTACAGTGTGACTACATGGTTTCGTACACAGTTTTTATAAACCATGTAATGGACATGTCATTGTACATAGAGATATGACCGTATACCAAATTGTGTAAAATGATTTGAGTTACCCTGAAAGTACATAGGACACGAGTTAGCCAAACTGTGGTCCAAACTGTGTAATTTATTCGATCTAAATGTTAAACAATAAGTACATGAGCCAAGGGATGGTTTCGTCAAACTGTGTGAACCGTGTGGCAAACCATCAAACGTCTACAAAACTTAAAAATTGTACTTTTCTTACCAAAACTTTAGAAAATTCCTAAGATATGCACGAAACATATAAATAAGCTATTCAAGATAATAATGAGATCCATTAGTATAGGAATTAATATAGTATACTTAAACTTTAAAAAGTTACATGAAAAGTTTAAGGATAATTTGATGATTGTTAAAATGAGCAATTGTATTTTATTTAGAGATGACAATGGGTAGGGTATGGGGAAGATATACCACTATCTATATCCATAACGGTAATTCATATTTTATATCCATACCCTACTCATACTTGTGCGGGTAGACAAAATTGTTACCCATAACTACCCGTTGAGTATCCACGTACCCATTGGATAATAATTTATCTGTTGGGTAAATTCAATTAATTAACTAAAAAATAACACAGTACTAATTTAAAATATAACTTAATAAATATAAATTACATCATAAATTTTCAGTCCAGAAAGATTTCGTCTTACTAATGAAACAAATATTGTGATTTAAAAAATTAGAACAATAAAAGAACAAAAAAGTGACATGAGTCAGTGAGGGAGGAGAATATGTAGAGAAAGATGTCAGAGGAAGAATATATAAAGATAATGAGTGAGGTTGATGAGAATAGGTAAGATATGTAAACTATAAAAGTAACAAAAGTAAGATTGAGATATTACGTAGATATTAGTTTAAGATATGAGTATGAATACGAATAATGAGTGCGAGGATGAATAATATCCAATGAGTAAGGGTACAGGTATGGGTATGTGTAGGATATGATGACAATTATAAAAATTGAATGACCAATAAATGATTTTGTGAGATAGATATCATGAGCAAGAAGGCATATTTGGAGGAGGAGGACGAAGACTCGTAGCTTTAGTATTTCCATTTCTCACAATAAGAACAGTCTCCATGCCAATACTCGAATGCCTTTCCAAGTGGCAGTGAACAAACCATACCCCTGCAAAAGTATAACAAATATGGTTTTGCTGAAGATTCGAATAAGCTCCAACATTAATAAATAATAATAATCGCTAACAATTATAATCTGTAAAGAGAAGGGAAAATGTGAATAGTAGCTGAGATTAGAAGTGGCCAAATGACATCCCAAGGTGCCCATTGTGATTTAGTTTTCGTTTGAAAGTTGCCGATTGTTATTTGAATGACCAAGTAATCTTGACTTCTTCATGTTAATGATCAAAGGGATGATTACAATCTTTTATATAAAATGGCAAATATGTTTTGTACCAAAAAATTGCAGGTTATTTATTAGGATAAGGCCAAATTTTGGGTCTAACGTTTTATTTTAAATATAATATTGATTAATCTTTTGTTTGTCTAATTCGATATTTAATTTTTGTATTGTAACTCAATTAAGGTGTTGATTATTATACTAATACATAGAAGCTTGTGTGTTACTCATGGTGTTACATCAGTGTTACATTGAAACGTTAAATTGCAATATTTAACATCCTCAATTCAAATCGTCATTATTTTATTATGATAACTAAGATTAAAAACTATCAAGATAACTTAAAATTCAAAACAACCCCAAATTTTTTTTACCAAAACTCTCTTCTGCGACACCCACAAAGAACTCCTTTTGAGTAACAACTACAAAAAACGACTTTATTTCATCATAAATCATTAATTTTGTAACTAGAAATGAGATTCTACCACATTTTTATTAACCAAAGACCCTAAATTGAGCTATAATGCAAACGTTAAGTATTGAACTAGACCAAAAAAGATTGAACTCAATAATGTACTTTAAACAAAATGTTAAGCCCAAAATTGAACATTATCCCCTTTTTTTTTTGATTCTTTCAAACTTCTGCTTCATTTCTTAGTATTCTCAAGTCTTTCATTTGGACTATTGGATATCTTTTTCTATATGGGCAGTGGGCTGAAAATAACATTTTTCCTCGTGCTATTTCGTAGGTGCCAAATCTATTATTTGATTTATAATATAAATAGATAAAAATAAAGGTTTTTTTAAATTTTGCTTAGCTGATTTGATTCTTTGGAGAGATTTCAACTTATAGGGGCATATAAGTTTGGTGCGATATATTGTATAGATGGTTTGGAGGGAGCACGAGTTGTTCTTGATGGTTGTCAAAGTTTCAAGGGGTTACACGGGCACATAGTGGAAGAGTTCAATAGCGTAAGTGGAACACAGACAGTAACACAGTCGTGTCGATGCCTATGTTGATGTCAATTTGATCGTGTTAAGTTATACGGGTGATGTCTAAATTGTGTCTTAAGTTGCACAACCATGTAATTGGGCGGCATGAATTAAAATTAGAAAAATTCTAAGGTTTTGTGTAATGACTTGGTGTAAACCTATATATAGTGGTTTGTACATGTCTCTTGCATGCCTTTGAGTGACTTGAATAAAATAACTTGTTTTTTGCCCGTAGATATAGGTTGCATTGACCGAACCAAATAAATTCATTTGTTGTCATCTCTTGTTCAGTGTTTACCTTTATCGCATAAATTCATCACAAGTGGTATTAGAGTCACAATTGGTTCTTTGTGCATTCGGGACTTGTTCTACTAAAACATGATGTCTTCCAAGTTCGATGTTGAGAAGTTCATTATGATTTCACTTTGTGGAAGTTGAAGATGAAGGTTGTTCTCGTTCAGTAGAACTATGAGGGGGTGATGGAAGGTGAACAAAAGTTACGTGTGGAATTGACAATAGTGCAAAAAACCGATATAGAGAAAAGAGCACACAATACTATTCCATTAAGCATGGTGGAGGAAGTCTAAAGGGAGGTATTTGATGAATATGTTGTAGTATGCATATAATAGAAGCTAGAGAGTGTGTATTAGATGACATCTCTGATGAACAATCTTCATCAGAAAAGGCGACTATATTGTTGGAAGATAACGAAAGGATACCTGTAAAGAAGAACTTTAATCGATTTAATAGAATTATATTAGATTTAAAGGGTGTTAGGTTCATGCCCGACAACTAGGACCAAGCTATATTTTTTGTGTATTTTCTGTCTGGATCTCAAGAGAGTTTTCTGGATACTATCTCGTATGGAAATGACAAGAGTGACAAGCTCGTAATAAGAGATGTTAAGGATGCGTTGTGGTCTAAGGAATTGAAGAAAACAAGTTCAATTTTGGGAGAGACAATGTTAACCCTGTGTCATAGTTTTCCTAACGGTTTTTCATTACGTACGTTTTATAGAGAAGTTCGAATGAGCTACCTCTCTTGTCTTTCTAGTTAGAAAATAATAAATTGATAAAAATGACACAAGTGGAATGAATGGACAAAGTTGCTCCATTTGTTTGACGGAAAAAGAATCTCTCAGGAATACTATTTTCCATGAACAATATGTTTCTCAAATTATATTTTTTGAAATCATATTTTTTTTGTGTTTTACACTCAAATTTTTAAAAATGTAATGGGAAATATAATTCCATATTTTAGATATGAAAATATATTTTTTTTAAAAATAAGTTAAGAATTTATCTTGTTGATTTTTAAGTTATAGTTCTGTTGATTTATTTTTTGTTCCTACTAAACATTAAAAAATAAAAAAAAAATATTTTCTTTAAAAATGTTTCCCTTGCAAACAAAGAGAGCCTTAAAAGTAGGATGAACTTACCAGGATTATCTGCGAAAAATCTAATGGCTGCCCATCCATTCTTAGGAACTCCAACAGTATTGATTTCTGGAGGATCAATTAAATTGTAAGATAAATGATCTATCTTATTGTTGAAATTTCCTAATCCAGTTCCAACCAAGTAGAAACTGAAGCCATGTAAATGGATCGGATGGTTCTCTGCAGAGCCAATATTTGTCCCCTGAAACACTATTTCGATTCCTTCGCCATAATTCAACATCTTGATCTTTGTTCCTGTTTCTGTGTACAACGAAGTATTTCTTACATCTCCAGTAAAATTAAAATATTCTGGTGGTTCGTTCGGAAAGTCCTGGTCGAAAACCTTTTGCCGATTCCTACAAGTATATTTTTCAAAATAAATCAATGTTCTTGGAATTTTATTAAGAACGAGAAGCAAATGCAATACCTATAGTATGCTTGAAGTAGATCGACATTTTTTGAGACAAAACTGACATTATTCATGCTTGCAGAGAGCCTATCACCGTGAAGTCCTGCACAAGATGAATTGGGACAAGGCAATAAATTGAGAGAGAGGGTTATGTAGAGATGTTCGTGTATAATTTTAGGCACATTAACAGGGTAGTCTTTGGTAGCTAAACTCCTAAGGCGACGAACATAGTTCGTTGCTGCAACATTGTCTCCAATACTAGGCAGGGCAGGAAATGGTATAGACGACGGGAGAGTGTAGTTCCCAATATACTGGAGAATGGCAGTGGTGGTGGTGTTGTCAATAGGAACAAAACTGTCATAAAATGGGCGAGAAGCCATGTAGTAGTGACTGGGAACTTGGTTTGCTGTTACCAAAACATCAATGGTTTGGCCTGGTGTGATGAGTATGTAATTGGTTGATATGGGTTTTAGGTAAGCACCGTCCTGACCTACCACCGTGAGTTTGTGCCCTGAGATTGCAAAGAATTGTTCCTCATTCATCACTGCGTTGATTATCCGGAGAAGATATGTCTTTCTGTAGTTAACTAGCAAACGGAATGTGGTTTCTGCAACAATCAACAAATTAAGGTAATAATTATGTAAATATGATAATGGAATCATTACATAGATATATAGTAAAAGAAACCTTTGGAACATGGATATAAATCTCCAGGTTCTCCATTGATGGTGAAAGCATCTGACACATTGGCAGCACCACCAGTTGCAAGAGCTTGGTCAATTATTGTCTTTACATCTCCCTTAAACCATGATGCTGCATATCAATAATGGTTTCAGAAGAATTCATTGAAAGAATTTAAATTATAAATACATATAAAAGTTCATTTTAGTTTACCAATAACGATTGTGTGTTCACTGTAAGGTTTGGGAAAAGGATACGCAGTTCCAATAGAAGGTAAAACGATGATGGGACCATGAACAGTAGCTCGAGTCCAATCACTGTGGGCATGCCACCATAAAGTTCCCTCTTCATTCGAAAATACGATTTCATACGTGAAGTTGTTTCCAGGTTGAATAGGGCACTGTGTAATATTTTCTGGACCATCTGACCATGGATTTTTTGGTTGTTTTACTCCATGCCTTCCTTAGGAAAATTAACAAAATTTATTTGAGTGTAAATGGTGAGTTCTCCGATGAATTGTTATGATATTACTATGAAAGATTGAATTACCAGTGAATTGCGACTCCATAATTTCCTCGATTATGAACGTTAACATGAATCGTGTCGCCCTTGTGAACAACTATTGTTGGCCCTGGAAAACTTCCATTCACAGTGATGATGCTCTTCGTGCTACATAACTTCCTAAAATTTGTCTCTTGCAGCTGCGATAACATAGAATCATTCGCAAAAAATAACTGCCACCTCTAGTATTGGGGGGTATTCAAGCCGTTTAGATCCATTACTAATGTTTATATATTGGATAAAAATTAAAACGTAGTTTGAATCTTAATAGGTAAATGAACATTTATGTTTGATATATTCATGAACCAGACATATTTGGAAGCTTCTTTTACTGGATAAATTTCACAGAAAATGCCCAATTTTGTTTGAATAAACAAAAGAATGATGAAATACAGACTCACCACAAAGTCATAGTGATGAATTTTGCCATTAGCAGCACAAAAGATGAGATGGTTCATAATCGTAATCCCCATTACTACCTCAAATAAAGCAGCATTCACTTTCAATCCCATTTTTTTCCAATGACATTTACGGTTCAACTATCTCTACAACATGAACAAGAAAACTAATCTGGCAAAAAAAAAAAGAAGAAAAACTAAAGAAAAGGTTCTCGAAAGAATGTTGGTTTCACCTCTTTATAAAGGCGTGTTTTAGCATATTTTTGTTCTTGCTTCTTGTTTATTTGATTGAATCTTTTAATGTTGGAAGACGAAACTCATGACATCGACCCAAAGCTAAAAAATATAAACCAGTTCTAATGCGGTAACGTCCGGTTTGGTTTAGCTGTTAAAAGAACTTTTGAAGTATTTAGTACTCCCTATGTCATTATATTAGTTTAACTATAGATACACAAATTAAAAATAACTTTAATAACTAAAAAACGATTATTTTGTCTTTATTTGAAATTTAATGTTTTAATACATTTATTATTATTATATAGTGTTAGAAACAATCAATGCTAAAGAGCTGTTTTTGTCTAAGTTTCGAAAAATGAGATTTTTTTTTAATTTTTAGAAAATAAGAACAAAATTTTAAAAAGAGTAACTTAAGGGAAAAATGTGTTAAATTTATAAAAATACACTTAGTTTAGAACAAAATTTTGAATTTAAGAGAAAACTTATTTAGAAACAAAAATGTATATGAAGCATTTGGATCAGTGGTTATAATTAGTGTTGTTAATATATACATTTAAAATTTGAAATCAATTCGTTTTATTTTTAAATTTCATTTATTCCTTCATACATTGATCTCTTCTAATATATTAATAAATTCAAAATATTTATTTTAAAAAATATAAAAATTATAATGTGTCAAGTATGATAATAATGATAATAATAATAATAATAATAATAATAATAATAATAATAATAAATATTAAATATTAAACACAATGTCATTTATGTGAATTTGACTAATTTGTTCAAAGATGAAACAAAAAATTTTAATAACGCAAAGAGTCATATTCTGTGATTTTTCTAAAGGTCGTTGTAGTTGTATTTTTCAAGAGTATAATATAAATGTACCGATTTCAAGTTTCGTCCGCCTCTCTATCATATGTATTTAGTATAGTAGAACCTAGTATTAAATTGCTGAACAGGTGACTGTTTTTTACATATTGAAAAAAATTAATTAATTTGTGTATATTTATTTATTTATTTATATTATTTTTAAATTACTGTTACGACCAATAAACTATATGTTCAATTAATGAGTCAATTACTCAGTCTCTTTTTTAATTCAAATGCCAATCTAATTTTAATATGGTTTAAAAGCATAATCAATGGAAAAAAGTGGTACTCCATGTGTTCTTGAATAAATATTATTTTATATTAAAATTTTATTTTAAAATAAGTATATTTTTAAAAAGTTAGCATTTTCTCTGAAAAATCCTTTTCAAATTCTGTTCCATTGCCAAAAAATTGTTTTTGTCAAAATCAAAACTAAAGAAAATTCTCTAGCATTAAATATGTTAAAAATATTATAACAACAAATTTTGAAAACTAAATTTTTAATAGGGATATAATAATAATTTTTTAGTTATTAAAATTATTTTTTAATTTGTTTGCCCATTGTTAAAATTAATACGCCAAATGTTGGTAATCGGGTAATGGACATGGACGTTATCCTTAATTTAGTAATTGAGTTGAGGAAAGCTTTGCATTTATTATAGAGAGAAGCGGCAATCATTAATGCCAGCAAATCGGCGTGAGTTTACTCATTCAGCTTCCTTTGATTAGTTCCATTCATAATACAAACAAACCAAGAAAAGCCATACCCATCAATTTATGCCGTCAATCTCCGGTGGTAGCAAATGGCTATATATCTCAGTTGTGACTCTCTCTATTATTCTTTTTTTTTTCATTTCACAGAATAAAATAAATTCAGCCGGACCGAAATGGTAGGACTTAGCTTGTACAAGACAACTTCAATTCAAATGGACCAACATAACGGCATTCTTTTACATCTCTTTCCATATAGTATCATTCAACTTCCATATACTAGTGATAACGAAAATATTCTTATTTGTTAAGCTGGTGTTTGTTAAATTTGTGACCCCAAAAAATTAAATCCCGGTTTTTAATTTAATTAACGATATTATAAAATGATTATAAAATAATGATAATATCAGAGTTAAATCATATATAGATTAGAGGAGATACAATTTTTCATAAAACAAACTCGGGCCCCAAATCAAAATCCATCATAATAAACATAATCCAAGTTTAGAAATTTCAGCGGAAACAAATAAAACGTTTGAAAATAAATCCAACACACTTATTACATCTTTCAATAAATTCAAATCCTCAATTTGAAAACAGAACACAAATGACAATGGAGCTCCACCTCTAACGTCAGCAAGTCCGATGCAAGATCACTGAAAACTCCGGTCCACTGGCAACTCTCAACGACCTGCGCATTTTAAAACAAACCGTCCTAGTGAGCGAGAAAGCTCAGTAAGTGGCGCAGGGAAATCTATATTCCTTA
>CANYCX010580925.1:0-14291 GCA_948193385.1 Breynia disticha f. nivosa
AAAGTCCAAATATGGCAAAATCTGAAACAAGATATCAGAAACATGCTTGCAAATTCCAGCTAAACCTAAGGTGACCATACCAGCTTCAGTCCAACATCAAAATGACTTAACTAAATGGGATATTCGCAATGCAATGATGAATAATCCGGCTTAATGTCTACAAATTTTCTCAAAGAAAATGCGATTGGATTTAGATGGATGCACCATTGCATTGGACAATCAATCATAATTCTAGATGGTAAATTGAACTTATAAGCTAAACTTACTGTTTGAAGATTTCAACTCCATAATGCTTTTAATACAACTAAAGTTGACAAATAATAATTAGAACAATCCCATGAATATGTAGAAGCAAAAGGGGAACAATTGAATAGCTCTGTGATACCAGTGAAAGAGAGACAATGACAATAATTCACATTCAGTTCTTCAAATTTAATTACGCCGTGACATGAACACGACACAGTAAATGCATTCCACTCCCACGAAATTCACAGGTCCAATAGTTTTCCGAATTGAATAATTATTAATAAAAGATGGGATCAAGACAGTTCTACAAGAGCATAATTCTCATTCCCCACACAAATCAACAAATTATCTGAACAACAGAATAACATTGGGTTTTCTTATCAGTGGCAGAATAATACTGGATCTGGAAAAGCCATCTCTAACACTAAAATGAAAAAGAGAACGGTGTGTCAAGCTTCGACACAAATAGGAAACTGCAATGAGAAAATGAAACAATAACAACAACTTATGGTTAGCTCATATCAAAATATTGATACATCACCCAATTCAAATCCAAACTAGATTGTGTCCTACAAATGAACAAGAAAGTTTTACGCAAAGTGTAATGTATGCACAGCATACACGCATTGTCTTCAATAAGGAAAGTACAAACATTTGCAAACCTGAAACTAGAGATCACAAAGGCCTGCAGTTTCTGGATATACCTAAAGTAATCACACCAGTTTCAACTGAACATCATAAAAGGCTCAACCAAACATCATATTCATGATGTAGAGACACTGTCAAAGGATAATTGCGCGTCATTTTCAATTGCATTCAAACAAATGCAGCATCACATGGTACAATCAAGCATAATGCTTGACAAATATATTAAACTTACAAACTTTATAATTATTACATCAATGATGGTACTAGATCACAATAAGCATACTAAAAAAGGAAGCTGAATCAAAACAAATTAATTTAAGTCACCTGCATTGCATCATTGCTTTGCCACATTCTCCGAATACCAGTTATAAGTATCAACAAGACCATCCTTGAGTGAAATCTTTGGCGACCAACCCAATCCAAGAAGCTTAGAGCTATCCATGAGCTTCCTAGGAGTTCCATCAGGCTTTGAAGTGTCCCAAACAAGCTCACCATTGAACCCAACAACCTTCTTCATCGACTCCGCCAACTCCTTAATAGTAACCTCCTTACCACTCCCCACATTCACATGGTCCAAACCACTGTACTTCTCCATCAAAAACACCACTGCATCCGCCAAATCATCCACATGGAGGAATTCCCTCAAAGGACTTCCTGTCCCCCAAACCACCACCTTCTCTGCTCCTGTTGCTTTTGCCTCGTGGAACCGCCTCATTAGTGCCGGCAACACGTGTGAATTCTCTGGATGGAAATTGTCATAAGGGCCATACAGATTCGTTGGCATCCCAGAAATAGCATCCCAGTTGTACTGTATTCTATACGCCTGACACATCTTGATCCCTGCAATCTTCGCCACCGCATACCTAGAGGTATTTCTTGTCAGAAATGTTCGCGTCATTAAAATATCATAAACATAACCCAAAATCAGAAACCAGACAGTTCTTGTTAGAAATGTCATAATCGTGGCATGTCATCTATAGATTCACACAGCTAAAATGACGAGAAAGTCTCGCAATTTTCACAAAATTAAAAATAACAAACCATAAAAAAAACTAAAAACAACATAAATCATATAATGTGATAATCACAAAGTGTTATTGTGTCAAAAATGGTCGGGCGTACCACTCATTAGTAGGCTCAAGCGGACCAGTAAGGAGCGCATTCTCAGGAATGGGCTGAGGCGCATGTTTAGGATAAATACACGAGGACCCGAGAAACAGCAACTTCTTAACCCCATGCCGAAACGACGAATCAATCACATTAGTTTGTATCTGCAGATTAATCCCAATGAAATCCGCGGGATCAGTATTATTGGCGTGAATCCCACCAACTTTGGCGGCCGCAAGGATCACAAAGTGGGGTTTCTCCGCAGAAAAAAACGCGTCAACATCTGATTGAACCGTTAAGTCCAGCTCAGCGTGGGTGCGGAGTAGTAGATTAGCGAAGCCAAGGGACTGGAGTTTGCGGACAATAGCAGAACCCACAAGGCCACGGTGGCCAGCCACGAAGATCTTGGAGGACTTGTCGGAGAGGAAAGGAGAGGGATCTATGGAGAAAAACGAAGTGGATTACTTGAGTGTTATGGAAATGTAAGAAAGGAGAGGGAGTAAGGCGTTATTACCGTAGTTGAGGTTGGCCATTTGGAGTATTTATTAGGACCGAGTTGAATAGGTTGTGTTATGGAAGGGGTGGGGTTGAATGTATTTATGGGTTCACAACCAAACCAGATCGGTGATCGAATCGAACAAAGAACTACACCAGTGTTTCACGTATAATTTAAAAATAATATAAATAAATAAGTATATATAATAAATTATTTAATTTTTTAAAATTCTTAAAACCGGTATGGTTTATCGGTTCAACAATAATTTGATGTTTTTACCCCAAAAAAAGCTAGTAGAGAGAGAATAAATTTCTGCATTGCATTGTAAACCATGAATGACCAGATCCCGTCTCTGCGCTTAATGGTTTCTAAATCTCTGTGGAAGCATGAAACCACCACCAAACTTCTGCTGGAAAAAAATTACTGCTGCAAAAAGCACTGACCACAATGAAATGAAAACATCCCACATGGAAGCATCTGTATAAATGATAGAGAATCGGATAATGTAGATGTGAGCTCGGTTGAGGTTGCAGACATGGGGTAGCAACTGGAGAAAACTGGTTCCAATATAGAAGAAATGATAAAGAGATATCTCTTCAGAATCCCTGAAAATGTTGAGCAGAATTTGAGGCAAAAGGAAGCCATTCACGAAGAATTCGGTGCAGGAAGTTGAGTTCATGTTGCTCTTTCTTCTCCTCTCCATAAGCATCATGCTTAAAGCTCCTGCGAGATATAATGGTGCTGACAGAATTATGGCTGCAATCTCTGCAGACCAGAAGTGCTTTCCCTCAGAACTGGATCTCGCTGACCATATTTTCTGTACAAGACGAATCTGCATCGAGAAAGCTACCATTCTTACAATGCCTATAATCACTATCTCGACTTCAAGAGATTCATATCCGAGGAAGTGATTTCTCAAATGAATCTTTTCCAGGCGGGACGCGTCAAGATTCTTGACAAGACGAATGATATGTCCCATCGAAAGTATTAAAATTGCTGCGGAAGATATGGAAGGAAGCACTTCAGGATGTCTTTTCACATACAAGTGTTGCAGTCCTATAAATATGCAGGCTAGTGTGCCAGAAACAAGTGACATTGCAATCTCACGATCAATTCTCCGAATGTACTTCCCTGCCTGCATTCCATTATAAGTAGCTGAAAAAACTTCCAGAGGTTCAAAGTACAATGGATCGGAACTCTTCCTAGTGCTTTCAATTCTTCCATTGATGTACGCTTCACTACCATTCCCATGTAATGGGGGGAATTGAAACTTCACAAGAATTTCGCAGTCTACATCATCTGTCTCCACAATTATACCAAGATTTCTGCAGCCAATCATACACAAGTGTCCAGTCTCCTCATTATAAATCCCTTCTGCTGAGATTGCCACTTTTTCTCGATATATTGAAGAACTATTGAATAGAGAATTGCTTTCTAAAAGCCATGCATCAGGCAGTAGATTCATTCCTATCTTGTAGCTGATATTGACCAATTTGGTATCTTGAAAATTTGCAGTGGTCTCAGAATTTGGATGCTTTGGTTCTCTGTAATAATAAACAGTTTTCCCGAAGTAAAAGTACTCATCACTGACAGAGAAAGGAGCTGCATAACCCCAAGCAATTCTCTGCTTCCCGTTTCTAACTGTCATGTCGAATATCAGATCAATAGAATTCCTATTCGGATATATCTTCTCGCCACTTTCATCAGATTGTTGTTGAAGGCAAGAATGCCTTACTTTGTCAATCTCTGTGTACTCATACTCCTCTGGAATTCCAACCATGAAGTCTTTCATCTGTTCAAGCCTGATTTTACTGAAGTAATCAAAATCATTCGCAGTTTTGGTACTCCAAATTTGACCCACTACACTTCTAGTTTCTTTTATGGACAACTTTTCAGGAAGCCACAGGCTCAACCTTGTTGAGCAATCAGCGACATGAGAGTTAAATATCGTTTCTGTAGCATCCAAGAATCGGCAAGCAACAATGAGAATTCTCCTCTCGTCCCAGATTCCCTCACCTATCATTGTCTTTTTGGGATAGAAAAGCGGGTGCGAATTGCCAGAATTGGTCTTAGAAAAGCTTAACATCACCAGCATTCTTGGTTCCTCGCGTGAACATTCAAGTCCATAGATGGAAACAACAATTGGCAGATCCTCAAAGGCTCCAGGAAAAGGACTACAATTTTTCCAGGAATCACAGTTTTTTGAATACTTCAGACTAAATTCAAAGTCTGACCAGCCATATCTGTTGCAGATACTCTCAGGAAATCGAAAAGGCAAAGTCTTTCCACCCTCACCTTTGTTCCTTCGATCCTGAAATTCTGTATCAACCAAAGAGTATTCGTAATTCATTCCAGGAATCATCAATATCGATGTTGGCTCAAACTGATTAGAATCACGTCCTGAACTTAAAATCTGTAAAGTTCCGGTGTTCAAACTCGTGATAGTGCTTGAATTCCTGACATTCTCAAGCTTAAGAACTATAAGATCAAGAAAGTCACCTTTTGAACCAATCATACAAAGCTTACCAGACGTTTCAGACCAGAATCCTTCTAGCCAGAATAGAGTCCTTTGCATAACAGACTCTGAAAGAGCAGAACAATTTTCCTTTCCTCCAGTTACAATTTTCTCATAGTTACAAAAATATGGCCTTGGAAACTACAAAACGGCTTCCACTCTAATCACACCTCTAGTATCTGTGTTGTAAGCATTCTTTGCCTGGAAAGTGAAAGAATACAAGAAATCAGAAGAGCGCCAACCGAAAATTCCATCGTCACCACCGTGGTAAGCAGTCTGCCGACGGCCTAGAGGAAACGAGGGAAATGGTTGCAGTCTTGAAGTAGCCTCCTGGACTACCGAAGAGCAATGATCAGAATAGTATGAAACTTCAGTTCCATCGGAAACAAGAAAGCGGGATAGGATAATCATCACGGAAAGAAAATAAGTTCTGGTAAGGCAATTCTTGAAGTAACTTACTGGGTTCCTCATGTCGAGAGAATTATGGGAAATAATCAAAGGCTCAGAGCAGAGTTTTAAGATTATGCACCTGAAGTTGAAAAATAAGACAATCTTTCGATGGATTCAAGAGCTGTACTAGAAAATTTTGTGGGATCATACTTGAGGAAACGGGATTTTATAAAACGTAATAAAATACGGGAGAGATTGCTTTCAATCCTGATAAATTATACCGTCTATAATCAGAAGGGTTAAAAGTATTGCTGTCGATTACAATGCAGAAGGGACAAGAAACGGGTGATCACAGAGGAATCAAGCTGAAGAAGAAAATAAGAGAGCTTTGTAGCCATCAGAGTCGCAGTAACTTTTCTCCTTCAGTTTCACCCTGACCTCTTTGACAATTGAGAAAAAAGTTTAGAAAAATTATAAATATAGTGATTCAAGCATGTTCAGAATGCACTTCTGATAAGAAAAAAGAGTTCAAAATCTGTCATTCCTATCTGCACATATATACAGCTAAACACTTGTGCTTCAGAACCTACCTACCGTCATCGACATATATGCTCCAAGATTCAAGTTATAAGATCGGATGTAACTATATATATAGCATGTCAGAGCAAAATGATGCTTCGCATCAAGTCCCAAAAATTGGCGAATCACCAAGAACTCGTCAAAATCGCGGTCTTGAGGACTCATTAAGCTGTCAAACTACCCGCCCCACTTACCAATATCTGTAGCTTTTCAGTGTCCTTCACTCCAATATATGAGAACTCTTTCACAAGCATATCAACGCAAGAACGCAATATCTCCTTGAAATTCTTTGAGCAGCTTTTGTCCCCATCCTCGACATCTTGAACTCCACCTTTCACCAAATACCCTACTTGAGCACCCTGCATATATGCTTTGCATGCCACAACAATGTCCTCAGCACGCATGTGAAAATGGCCCATGACGAAGTCCTCAAAGTGCTGCAGGCAACCATTGAAATGAATAAAACATTAAAAAGTGAAATAAGAATGACTCTGATCATGTGTAAACACTGGCTCTCTTAGACGTTAAAACTTTCCGTCTATTGTCCCTGGATTTTTCAATGAACAAACAGAATATGTCATATTAACTCCCAGTGTTTTGATCAGGAAGATAAATTCCAATTAAAATATTCATCATATGCTTCATCATCAGAACAGCAAAATAACTTCAAAAACAATATGTCCATCCAAGGAAAGAAAAAGTTAGTGCATACCATAGGCGGTTTCCTCATTGTGTAAACCATAGTCTTTAGGGATAGAATAAATGCATTCTCATTGTATTGCTGAGATTGAATTTCACCGTTTACCGAGCCACGCCAATGTTCATGTCCAGGCTCATTATAAAAGGGCTTTTGATTCAATATCAATGCTTGTATAGAAACCAGAACTTGCAACACTGTTGACACACCAGGAAGCCAACTCTCGTCCTTGTTACCATGCCATGTGCCAAGAAGGCTGAGGCATACTTTTCCACAGTTGTACAAGTTTGGATTGAGTCGAAGACCACCAGAATGGTAGTAGACACGCTAAAATACAAAGTCCCATGTGGTGAGACCAAAAATGCTTGATAGAAAGGCAAACATTAATCAAAAATAAAAATCTCAGCACATACCGGTGGCTTATTAGGATAATCAAAAGGAAAGAAGACATCAAAGAAAAAGAGACCATCATGGTAAGGAGTAGTCTCTGCTCCAACAATCACAGCTCGTAATAAATCCATTCTTGTTTCATAGACCCTAACAAATATAGAATCTGTCGACAATAATATAAAAATAAAATCAAGGAAAGGTCTTATGTATGCAAATAATGAGGCATATCACCATGGACAAGCATATAAATACCAAGAGATTCTGAAACTTTTTTTTTTTTGAAATACTCAATAAATTTCAAGAATAGAAAGAATAATATTCTTTTAGCGTATTTCTGTATAATAATCTTCATCTGATTTGAATTTAGACAATTCACAAGCTGCATATATTTATATATCAAATGCATCAATTACATCCAACCCGTGAAGCATATACATCCAATCAAATTACACGATTCTAACAAAAAACATGTGTAGTTTTACAATCAAAATCATCAATTCGTACTTTGGAGAAAACAAAGACTAGCGCCAGTTAAAGACTTTTAGGAACCAGTGACTGACATTCTTTAGCAAAAAATGAAGTAACGCAAGCATTAAATCACCTGGCAAATCATTCTCCAATATTCTCCACTCATCCTGAATTCTCTTTGCCCAATCCTTGCCCGGCTGATAAAGGTAGAAATAAAACATAACAACAGAAAAAACTTATGTTATTCAGACCACTAGGCTTCAGAAAAAAATGAAAAAATAAATTGCACCCTCTAAAATGTCACCTGCTTTGTTGAAGAGCCCTTAGACCTATAGTGATGATCCGAATGGTCTTCCACCATTTCAAACCGTTTAAAAAGCTGGAACTTCCTTAAGACGTCCTCTATGTCTACTTTTTCTGGGTTTCTTGGGGGCCCTTCTAAAGGAGGGATATCTACATTGCAAAATTGATTTTCCAGTGCATGAGTTGACTGGTTAAGCAAAATTTTGGAAGTATGCGAAGACATGTGCACAGTTCCTTGAGTAGGAAACATTCCTTTGTTCTTGTAGTGAAATAAATGTGGGTGTGATGTAGAGCTTGTACCACCTTGCTTATTGAGATTCAAAGAAGAATAGCCTCCTAATGAAAAAAACGGAGGTAGTCCAAGTGGCGCTGGTGTCACTGCATACAAACGGTTTAGAAAATGATGATTAGTTGAACTTGAGGGAACTGGCTTCTTTTCAATAATGTATGGTGAGGTACTAGAGAAATTCACTCCAGATTTTTTAAAAGCTAATTCTTACTTTCTGTAGTGTATCCATATGACCAAGGAGGGGGCAATGGCGCTCCATAACTTGAACTACTAACTGAACTGAGCTCCTTGTTGGAATGAACAGGATTAAGCAACTGAAAAAATGCAACATTTGACTGAATCTGACTTTCTGTACCCAAAGGGTTACTCTCATTAGCAATTTTATTTGTATCAGTGAGAGGATCATGCAACCATGGAAGAGGTGCTTGAATTTCAGGAGTATTGACATTATCAAAATGGGCCTGTGGAGATCCGTCGTCATCAGAATCTGTGAAGTCATCAATGAAGTCTTTATAATCATCCTGAGAGTCATCATTGCGATCATCATATAACGGATCAGGAATAGAATCATATACACGAGAGTGATGAGACAGTAATTTGGCCAAATCATCCTGCATGATGTCACAAGAAAACAAAAATAAGGGCTTAAGGAAGACAATAGGAAGTATCAATTACAGTAATGATGGCGCAGAATTACAATCTGATCTTTTAAGCGCTTGTAGTCAACGGGATTCTTTTCAACAGTTTTCCCTTTATTCTTTCCATTAATTTTCTCATCAATAGTCATGACATCATCCAAATCTTCATGGTCATCAACATCAGTGACTTCATTGACAATAGCCTGCAAGAAAATTATTCCTTTATGAGATCTATTTCAAGAAACACGATGGAGAGACAACATGAGAGAGACACATATATAAAATCTCTTCAAAACAAGGTATAGAAACAGCAGCAGTTCATTCCAACACATAAAAGCCTGTTTATGAGCTATGATTCCCAGATAAAAGTATGATAGAACAACTTGTATCTTCAGCTATTATACAGAACTTTCAGTTCTAAAAAAAAAACTAAATGCCTTTTTTAAACTAACACTATTTTCTTGCGGGACAAATGTCATCAACAACAAAATATAATCAACAATCAAATTCCTGTAAAATCCAAAATGATTCAAGCGCATTAAACGAGCATGGCCACTCAAACTTCACAGAGCAAAACCACTCAAACCACATTATAAGAGAATCTAAAAAACAACAAATTCACTACTAAACCACCAAACAACATAAAAAAAACTTCATTAAAATACCCCACAAACTAAAAAAGGAACCAAATTTAAACCCCAAACCCTGATGATCCATGCATGCACCAAAAATTTCACCATATATTCACTCACAATTTCAACAACAACTTCATAATTGAACCCAACAAAGAAACAAACATAACCAAACTGCAATACATAATATAAGAAGTGCTCGATCAAACACAGAAGATCACTATACAAAAATCCCAAATGAAAATATTTTACATTCAATCGATCGGAGCAAGAATAAAACACAAAATTTCACACAAAAAGAGCGAAAAATTACATGCAAAAATCAAAGCTTTGACGAGGTAGGTCAACCTGTTTTTGCTTAGATTGTTCATGAGAAGCAGGCGGAGGAATTTCAATGACATCAGGGTCCATGATCAGTCTCTCCCTGTTAGGAAACAAGAAAGTGAGAATGAAAATAAGAACAAAACAGAGAAAACAAAGTAACGGAAACAAAATTTATAAGCAACCCAGATGAAAATTATGCATTTTAATGGAAAAGATTGAATCTTTATGAGTAAAAGAGCGACTTTGAATTGGGAGGAAAGTGTAACGGTGGAGGTTATGAAGGCTTCATGAGGGCTCAGTTGGTTTTAGTAAATATTAAATGAAAAGAGTTTTTGGTTTAAAATTAAATGTGATATTTTAAAATTAAATTGGGGATTTTTGGAGTAGATGTCGTTTAGTATCTAACAAACTCTATATAGTTGTCGTAGTGAAGTAGGAGAGAGATTGGATTAGTATGGTTTTGAATTGGGTTTGGAGTTAGAGAAAGATTGATATTTCGGTTAAAACGGGAACAAGAACAAAAAAATATCGAATTTAATTGTCATCTCTAAAAAAATATATATAATTATAATTGGGGCCTAGGTAAATAGGATAAGATAGAGACAAAAAGATAAATACAGAAATTTCTTTTTTTTATTTGAAATAATAATTAAAGTTGACTATTCACTTGTTTAATTGTCTTAGGCTTTTGATCAACTCATTTCCCACTTTGCTTTTCATCAAATTTATGATTCATTGTCATATTACCAAGTCCTTGCCTTGGCTAAATACTTTCAATATTTTACTATCACTTTTTTACTCCCTATCCTAATTTATATCACAACAAATGATATTTTTAAATAATTTTACAACTTTTTATTTAAATTAATATTTATTTATTTTATTTTTTATTAGGATAAAATATTTTCTCGTTTTTATGTTATATGTATATTCATTATTTGCTCTATGTGTTATTTCAAATAATCGTAGCGATTTTCGAGCTTTTTATAAATTAATTACGTTAGAATTTCTATTAATTTTGCTGAAGTGAAGTCCGTTATTTAAAAATCTTTTGAATCTCAAAAACTAATTTGTGAATGTCCGCCAACAAATTAACAAAAATTCTAACTTAAATTAATTCATAAAAAAAACTCGAAGACTGATAAAATTCTTTAAAAAACCACAAAGAAAAAATAACATATTTGCATATAACACAAAAAAGATGAAATATTATGCTCTTTTAATTAATTATAACGTATACTAACTATTGTAACTGTGTTGCCTCTTTGATCAATAACGAGTTAAACGGACAAAGAATCTTCGTTAATAACCTTGATCTTATACAAAACCTTTGTTAAGAAGTTTGATTGTCCGCAAAACAGAGAAGTGATATACACACAAGAAGGGGGGTTGAATCATGTGTACTTCTTTTTCAAGTTCTCACTTCAAAATTTAACGAAATTTGCGACCAACTTTTCAGTCGTTAAAAGGCAGATTTGGTCGCTAAATGCATTCAGCAACCAAATTTTGTGTCCAAAATTTGGATGCAAAAATCGTTCACTAAATGATGCTAATTAGCGTCTAAGTGGACGCTAAATGCTCAATGTCCATGTGGACGCTATTTGAGTGTCCACGTGTACGCAATATTAATAAAAATTATTAAAAAATTAATTAATTTTATTTTTAAATTTATTTATTAATTTAAATTTATTATTAATTTACAATTAAAAATAAATAAAAATTAATATTTAAAATAAAAATTTTAAAATATTATAAAAAAACTAAACGGAACAATAAAATAAAATATATATAGAATAAAAATATTGTATAATATTCGTACATAACTAAAAAACTACATAAAATAAATCTATAAACTACGAAGTGGGCGGAGGTGGTGGTGTAGGTGGCCGCGTGGAAGCAGACAAGTCGTCAGATGTGGGTGCTCGGTCGGCGTAGAATAGTTGCATCTGGGGTGCATCTCTACCACCCTATCCTCTACCGTTTCGACCCAAGAACACAGCTGCTGGTTATCTTGGTTGAGCTCTGCTAAACGTGTGGCGTCTCGGTGAGGATTCGCGATCCTCTTAGTAAAATAATCTGCAGCAGTATCGCTGACACCGAAAACTGAGCCATCAAGGCTGACCCCACCTATGGCCTAGAGGTAAGCATCACACTGGTCCTGGTGGCTAGTGCTGCCCTCTGACAACCGCTGGCTCAGCTTAGACTGGACGCATGACTGATACAACAAAATTAAAGTTATAAATAAAAAATCTAAAGTGAATGAAAAATTGAAAAAAGAATGTGAAATATAACTTACATGAACCTCCGCCAACCTCTCGTCAACGAACCTGGTCAGATCCCTGCGGTATATGTGTGTCTGTACAAAAATCTCGTGGGGATAAACCTGTCGTCCTAGCTAGGCCTCCTGAAAGTTTATAAATTATAATAATTTAAATTAATTATAACCAGTAAACTAAATAAAAATGTAAAGTAACATTTACGTACTAGCCTCCGACGGTGCTCCCCGTGTGTAATCGACCCCCAGTGTGCAAGGCTGGCAGAGAAAGACGATTTGCCTTTTTTTTGGTTGACTTGGCTTAATACTCTGGCGTCGACCAAACCGCCATCTACAAGTCCTAAGTAGGCAAATCAATCCACGCTGGTTGTCTCTTTGATGCCTGGGCTCTCTGAATAATGTCGTCGTATCTACGGGCAACCTGCTTTTTCACTATTTCTTACTTCATCTTCTGTCATTTTCAGAGTCATGGGGTCCAGTGAAAATTGCGCTACAATTTTAATTATATTATTAAATAAAAAAAATTAAACTTAATAATTTTATAATTAAAATTAAACTTAATATTTTACCTTCCAAGCTTCAAACCCACGCCTTTTGCTTTTCGAGCTAGCCTCTTTAAATTTTCAAGCTGTCGAATCGAGTGATGACGCGATGATCCGTGTGAAATATCGGCTGATGTCGGAGTGATGGTCCAATCTACAGTGGTTTGAATAATTATTTAAAACAAAATTAATTAATAGTGAAATTTTTTAAAAATTATAATAATATTCAAATTACTTACTTGTCATCCCTACGACGAGTCAAATGGAAGATGACATCGGAATCAAAACCTCACGACTGTGAAGGTCGATGTGCAGCGGCCAATGAAAGTAGACACCTTGTGATCATGTCGTGCAGGAGGAGGGCACGATTGAGCGGGAGGAGGGAGAGGAGCAGTGTTTGGAAATCCAAAATTTACGGCGGTGACGTTAATGTCGAAATCATCATCCGTAAAATCAAAATTTGAATCTACATATGCCGTCATCGGTGGCACGAAAGATGAAGGCGGTGTAAAATGTACCGAGCCGGGAGAAGTGTGAGGAGGCGCAGTCAGAGGCACTGAAGACGGGGTGGGGGAAAAGTGGGAAGGGCTGGGAAAAGTGTGAGGAGGCGTCGTCAGAAACATTATAGACGAGGTCGGGGATAAGTGGGAAGGGCTGGGATATGTGTGAGGAACAGTTGCAGGAATGGGAGAAGACTGTGAGAGGCGAGAACGGGTAAGGGCAGGCTGTGATCCCTGCGGAGGTTCAAGAGAGCGAGCCTCGTAGGAGACGTGCACCCCGCCTACTATGACGAGTAGCTCTACGACCAGACATACTGAAAATTTAATAAAATTAATAGAATTTGCCAACAAATAATTTAATTCACAAAACAATACTAAACAATACACTAAATCTAATGTATTCACTAAACTATAATACATAAAAGGTAATGTAAATCACTAAACTAATATAATTTCCTAAATTAATCCTAATTTATATGTAAAACAATGAAATAATAACAACGACTTTAATGTAAAGTAAAAAAACTTACTTTATGTCAAAGTTACCAGAAGGAGAGAATCCGAAAGTTGAAAGTGAGTTTGAGGTAAAAAGTGAGAGGAGAGAGAAAGTTCAGCGTTTTTACAGAGGTGATTTTTTGCATCCATGTGGACACTAATTTATGTAATTAATTAGCGTCCACGTGGACACTAATTAAAAAGCGTCCACGTGAAGCGCCTTGAGCGCCATGTTTTGGTGCCCATTTTTTTATTAGCGTCCACGTGGACGCTGGTAATTGTTGTGTGTGCTGCTAATTGTTGTGTATGAGGCGTTAATTAGCGTCCACGTGGACTCTAATATTCATATATTTTTTTAATAATAAATATAAATATTTTTTTTTTAATAATTGATATTTTACAACTTTATTCCTCATCATCCTCGGTATTTTCATCGCTAGTAAATTCTTCCTCCGGAGTTGTTGTTTCACTACTTGAATCTTCTTCGACATTTTCTGTGAAAATGATTATTCCAGTTGAATCATGTCGGGGTGGAAGATTGTCTAAATCATAAGGGTTATCAATAACGCGAGGTATTCCAATATCTTGTTGGAACGCTTCATGAATGATGATGCGGCGATTGTTGCTGTCATTATCTTCGTCTACGGACCAAATGCGTGATTTGACATTACACACTGTCATCCAATCATAATTAGCACGTCTGACTCTTAGATATTCAAGAAAATATACTTGAGTTGCTTGGTGTGCAAAAATGAGT
>CANYCX010581023.1:0-15822 GCA_948193385.1 Breynia disticha f. nivosa
TTGATATCTATCACATATGTTATTTTATATTTGAATTATAAATGTTGAGCTTAAATTGTTGTTTCATTTAAAAGAAAAAAAAAATATGGTCACAAAATCGTATTTATCGAAATGGTTTCAAAAAGGAAATTGGGCGTCACAGCTTGTAAGTTTTATTTTGATACAAAACATGCCTTGTAAATGGTTATGAAAAATGAATTTGTTTTCTATGTCCTTCAATTGCTATCTCTCTATTGTTTATCTTATATTATTAATAATCAAATACTTGATTTCTGGGTTCAAGTATCACTTGTAGGAGGGAAGTTATACGTGAGTGATATTTGAATTCGGGGGTCACAATCCTTGACTGTATATTATCCTGAAATCTTAATTAACAATATACAGGCGAAATAAATAAAATAAAGTCATCAGTACTTTACTAAGTGGAGAGAACACTGCTCAAAACTTTAGCCGAGCGAGAGTCAATATGCAATCCACATCATATTTTTCTATCTTGAAATTTATACAAAATTTTAAAATATAAAATTATAAAATAATTATGGAAGCATTAAATAGAAGAATGAAAAATATTCATTTCATGAATCTACAAATTAAAAATAAAATAATAGAACACGTATGTGCATTATTTTTCTTTTTAAATTTTAAAATAATAAAATTATAAGTCATGATCTAGTAGTAAGATTTCTATTAATAACCATAAGCAAAATTAATAATTTATATTTTTAGAGTTTTAACCATAACTATTAATAAATATATAGAAAAATATGCAAAAGTAATCTATAAATATTATCTCATAAACTTGGATAAATGTAATTATAAAAATATTTAATTATTAACATATAATTTTAAATAAAAATTTGAGCGAATTAATTATTTAATATTTTAAATTAAAAAATTTAACTTATAAAATTAAGTTATTTTACTTAATTGGTTAAATTAAAAAATTAATTTTTTGTTATCAAATACACTTAAAGTAATAAAGTACGAAATATTTTAAATTATAATTTAGATTTTAAGAAAAATTAAATCTATTGGTGTAGAACTTTAATTGAAAAAATAAGCAATTGTTGGTTAATAATAAAACAAAATTAATTTTACTAGTTTATGATACAAATAACAAAGTTAAAGAACGATAGTAAAATAAATTTAATTTTTAGAAGTTTTATGCTACAAGTATTAAAGTTGATAGACCATGAATGCAACTAACTCCTGATGATTTTTGATTTGATAACATAGCTAATGAATAAATAATTAGACTTGAAAAGATTGATACAAATTTATTTTTTATAATATTTATATTATAAATAATAGTATTTCATAAAAAAAATCACTGAAACAAAATAAAATGATGATGCAAACGATATAAAAATATCATTTATTAAAATGATAACTCAAATATAAAAATAACAAATCAAAATCTATACTTCACTTATGATAAATCTATATGACATATTTATATGTTTAGTTGTCTAAGTCATATTTTATGCTTATTATTCTTTTTCTTAAAAAAAATTAATGACACTTATTTTCTCCAATTTAAAAAGCTTACAAATCTTATTCCACTGGAAGGCGCTACTCAATTGAAGATAAAAGAAGCACCTCTAAACCCTAAACCCCTCCGTATCTCTCACAACAATGGCTGAACTAAAACTCTCCGAAACCCGAGACCTCACCCGGATTGAAAGAATTGGGGCCCACTCCCACATCCGAGGCCTTGGCCTCGACTCCACCTTAGAGGCCCGCACCATCTCCGAAGGCATGGTTGGCCAAACCGCCGCTCGTAAAGCCGCCGGTGTTATTTTGAAAATGATAAAGGACGGCAAAATCGCCGGCCGAGCAGTTCTCCTCGCCGGCCAACCGGGAACTGGCAAGACTGCCATAGCAATGGGCATGGCAAAGTCACTTGGTCTCGAAACACCTTTCGCAATGATATCTGGGAGCGAAATATTCTCTCTAGAGATGTCGAAGACTGAGGCTTTAATGCAGGCTTTTAGAAAAGCGATAGGGGTGAGAATTAAGGAGGAGACGGAGATTATTGAGGGGGAAGTTGTGGAGATTCAAATTGATAGGCCTGCGGTGAATGGGGCTGCCGCAAAAACAGGAAAATTGACGCTAAAAACGACGGAGATGGAGACGATTTATGAGCTGGGAGCAAAGATGATTGAGGCTTTGGGGAAGGAGAAAGTGCAGAGTGGGGATGTTGTTGGGATTGATAAGGCTTCTGGGAAAATTAGTAAGTTGGGGAGGTCCTTTGCACGGTCGAGGGATTACGATGCGATGGGGCCGCAGGTTAAGTTTGTGCAGTGTCCTGATGGGGAGTTGCAGAAGAGGAAGGAGGTTGTGCATTGTGTTACTCTTCATGAGATTGATGTTATTAATAGCAGGTAGTTTCTTCGAGCTTACGCGATCTTAGAATCCGTGATTAGTGACTAGAATTTGAGGAATTGCTTGTCTGATTTAATGTTTTGTGGTCTTTAATTTTGCCAGTTTTTGTTAGTTTTAGTTGTGCTGTTTGGTTTTAGTAGTTGTTTAAATTATAGATTGTAGGGTGGTTTGTCATGATTACGCAATTTGGTTTTATTAATGTTGTTTAGACACATCAGTTACAGTAGAATATTTGGGAATTTAAGTGTTTGGTTAGTTACTAGGCCTGTTGTGAAGTTTAATTTGACGTGAGAATGTTGCTATGATGTGAGCTGGAGAGACTACATGTGAGTTTGTGACAATTCCTTGCAGAAACAAAAGGATGCTGCATAGTTGAAAATGGAGAGATTTTTGAATATACTGCTTAATGACATTAATGAAATAATGGTTTTTCAATAATCTGTGAAATAACAACGATGTTTCATTGTTTTAATTTGCAAAGTTTTTTTAGTTTTGGTCCTGTGCTAGCTTTTACTAGTTGTTTAAGCATGGATTGTAGGTTGCCTTGTCATAAACACATATTGTGTTGATTGGTTATAGGGCCTAATTGCGCAAAACCTAGGAGTGACAGTTCTTTGCAGAAACAGTAGGATGTCGCAAAAATGAAAATGTGGAGATTTTTGCATATTCTACATAGTGACTGAACCATTAACACATTGTTGTTCTTTAAATAGTTTGGGCCTTTGGGGAAGTAAAGAGGGTCATTTTGTTGTGGATTTAACCTCAAAAATTGTTGATGACCTAAGTCTAGTCAAGATCGATCCTTTTTGATGATGCATGGGCATAACTTCTTGCTTTCTTTTCAGCAGGTCATTATGAATTATGATTCTTGTTGGCAATAAAGGTTTCATATAGAAGTCCTGTTTATGTTTCGTAGCCGTTTGCATCCCAATTTCTTTCCTGTATCTGTGAGGTTGCTTGGAAACTTGCTGATTTGGCATGAATTGTGAATTACACTTCTGATCTACTGGTTTTTGCTCTCTATTAACTTATTAAGTAGACTTGCTAATATTATCTTTGACGTCCAGAACACAGGGATTCTTGGCTCTCTTCACTGGTGATACAGGTGAAATCCGTGCTGAAGTGAGGGAACAAATTGATACAAAAGTGGCCGAATGGAGAGAGGAAGGAAAGGCAGAGATTGTCCCCGGTGTTCTCTTCATTGATGAGGTGCACATGCTCGACATTGAGTGCTTCTCTTTCCTGAATCGTGCTTTGGAGAATGAGATGGCTCCTATATTAGTTGTTGCCACAAACAGGGGGATTACTCAAATTCGAGGCACAAATTACAAGTCTCCGCACGGCATTCCCATAGATCTCCTCGATCGTCTTCTGATTATTACCACTCAACCATACTCAAAGGATGAAATTCGCCAGATTATTGACATCAGATGCCAGGAAGAAGATGTGGATATGACTGAAGAGGCAAAGGAATTGTTAACGCTCATAGGAGTAGAAACATCATTGAGATATGCCATCAACCTCATTACTGCAGCCTCATTAGCATGCCAAAGGCGAAAAGGAAAGACTGTGGAGAGTGCTGACATTACTAAGGTTTATGGTCTGTTTCTGGATGTGAAGAGATCAACACAGTATTTAATGGAGTATCAGAGTCAGTACATGTTCAATGAAGCTGTAGGAGATGGCGATGAAGATGACACCAATGCCATGGTATCTTGAAATTTTTGTTTGTGTTGAGACACGAGATCTAATTTTATGCCTGTTTTCTGCTTTGCCTGTAGAACTTGTAAAATATATGCAGATTTCGATCCGAATTACTACCTCTTAAATTAATATCGATATCAATAGTAAGATCTTTAAGATTTGAGATTCCATTTTTGTGGAAGATCCACCTCATGCGTCCAAAAGAGAAACATAATTACATAAGCCAATTCCTGAATAAACCCACAATTTATGCATCCATCATCCACAAATCTCTCATCTCTGCCTTCAATCATGCTCTACTTTTGCCCCCAAACATTTTGCTACCACATACTATTATTTATATGCATAAAGCAAAAGAGGGCACAAGCAAAAGGAAAAAAGCAATAAAATGGAAGAAAGATTCCAAAGCTTAGTCCCATTCGCACCTCAATTTTCCTTTTAATCAAGAACTTGTAGCTTTAAACTAGCTTTGACTAAACACCTAATGATGTGAACATTTTCTCCTACCAAGGTCCCTCATCGGGATAATCAAATGGTGTCTCCGACACCGTATTGGAATCAAGCAAGTCCGGGTGCATATACCCGTAGTTCCTCAAAACTTGATTATCCGCAAAATTCAACGCTTTGACTATCCCATTATAACAACTCTCCCCTTCATACATCTCATTGTGGTCCCCACTACACGGCTGACACCCCGTGAAATGCGTTATAAACGGCCGCCTCCAACTCCACCTTCCGCCGCCCGCCTCCTTCAAATAATGCTCCCTGTACGCACCGTACTGCTCGCTCACTTTCTCCGCGTGTCGCCGTCTTAACTTCCCGTCTTCTCTCTCCATCTCGATGTACTTGTTCGTTATGTTATCCAACGTTGGTACGATTTCCAGCCAGTACCCCTCAAAATAATACTCCCCCTCTAAGTAAATCTTCTCCATTAAACTCTTGTCTTTGTAAAGTAAGTAAATTAAAGCCGACTGGTCGTCGGATTCTGGAAACAGTTTGTCTTTGAACAATTCGCGTTGAACTGCCCCCCACTTATTGAACTCTTTACTCACCGGTCCCATGTTTGCCCACGTCTGAATAAATTCCATAGACCACTGGCAGTTACGAATCAGAAATATACCTGCATGGAGTCGATACACTCAGGATCATCTAAATTCTAATGCTTCGGTACATATGAACGGTTGGATTGAAAATATATCGAAATCTTACCTGCATTTAAGGCAGTCCAACTCTTTTTGCGATAAACCATGTCAGCCCAACCGTGAACGACGAGGTTATGGTTCTTTAAATTATAACGATCCAATGGTAAAACAAAATCCATGTCGGTAATAGCCGCGTCGGAGTCGACCCACCAGATCCACTCGGCCTCAGGATGTGCCAGCATCGCGCTTTTAATTGTTGGAAGCTTTGTCCAGAAACTATTCATTTTCGGATGAAACAATACATTGTTGTAGTAAATATCAAGGTTATGTATCCGACAATAATCAACCTTGTTTTTAAAAAACCGGAGAAGTAAATGGTCTCCAATCGGATTCTTACACGGTTTGCTTTGTGAACCAGTTACCATAACCACACGGTTGAACGAACCAGGTTGAAAACTCGGGTGGTGGGCTAACCAGTTTTTGCGCTTTTGGTCCCAATCTTTGATGGGTCTTTCAATGGAGAAACGAAGATCAGGGTCGTCGTAAAAGGAGAGGTCGGGAGGGTCGAGTCGGAGATTAGGGGTAGGGGAAAGGCAGGGTTTGGGTTGTGTCGGATTCGAGGATTTGGAAAAGGAAGAGGTGAAACGAGGGAGTGCGTAAGAATGGAAGGACCATAAGAGGAGAAACGCTACGAGAGCTCCGCCAAGATAGAGGATGCCGTCGAAGGACGGCGTTTTGGGGCGTTTAGACATAGGAGAGTGTTGGGGTTTGGAAGAGGAGTCAGGTATAGGCATTGGAGAGTAGGAAGTTAGTTTGCGAATATTAGGACAAGAAAAGATTTAACAGTTACGAACTAAAACTAATGTTTAAAGTGTGTGTTCTCCACCGACATTAACTTCTGCTACAGATTCAGATTCCTCGGTCTCCGTTGAATAGTTCTACACTTGTCGGTACCTGGCTTGGATTTGTATGAATTATTTTTTGATTATTTTGTCAATGACACATAATCCTCAATTTCAGGCATACTCTCGCTTCACCAAGTACATTTATTAAGGTTAACCTATAGATTTTTCAATAGAGAAAGACTCCATAGTTTCTATTTAATTTTATTTTAATGAGGACTTTGTGCCTATAGATCTTCAAAATATATTCTCTCCCTCTATTGATTAATGATTCATTAGTTTTACCACCGAACGCGTAAATTAACTGACGTAAAGTTATTTTAACTCGGTTAAAAAAACTTTGTTGTCATTGTGATCCTGCTCGGCTCGAATGAGGATTGATCTAGGATGTCTCTGACAAAAAAGTAATTCATTGGTTTCCAATCCATTTCTTGGATTACCATTCATTGACAACTGCAAACACTTTCTACGAGTAGGTTAAGTGGAAAACAAAGGATCGGGTTAGATAGAGAGAATTGAAACATGGGTGACATGGCCTTGCAGGCAGGAAGCCCTACACTACATCCATCACATGTGAGAATTTATTAGAGGAATGGAATGGGATAAATTTGAAGGATGAGATTTAATGAGTCCATCTCTTTATTTTATTAAGCTGTATTGATTAGGTAAAATTAAAATTGTTTTATACTTAATAAATAAAAGGGTTGAATTTTTTTTATCAAATCTAACCCTAAAAAATGTATATCTCATTAAATTTTTTAAAAAAAATTAACCCATAGTAAAACTCTCTAAGAAATAGTCTTCACAAGAACCGATGGTGTTATACAGTAGACCAAACTGCAGACACAGTGACGCTTCACTGCAGAGATGGGTCCATTTTACCAATTATATCATCTGCCGAACCCTTCTTCAATTATTATTCCCTGCATTCTTACTTACAACCCTACACGGCTCGTGACCTGACACTGTCACACCGTTCCGGTAAGTCCCGTTTTAATGAAACACTCCACTTTCGCTTGTACGTTTATGCATATATATTATTAAACAAATTCTTAAAAGGAATTCCAGAAATCATCCAAGCTTTCATAGCTCAGTTGGTTAGAGCACCCGTTTAGTAAGCGGGAGGTCTTGAGTTCGACTCTCAATGAAAGCATTCTCTCTTTTTTTTCTCAATGAAAGCCTCAACTCGTTATAGCTTCAATCAAGGCTTGTTTGTTTGACCAAAAATTTCTCACTCTACACTACAAGCAGTGAACAGATTTTATACAGTTTTACTGATAATACAATGAAACACCAAACAGCTTCATAACAAAAGCCTGGTTGGTATCAAGATGGAGGCTGAAGACACCCATTGTTGCTGCTGCTGCCGCCACTTTTAAGGCTACTGACATGAATCCTACAGTGCCCTTTCCATGTACTACAACAGTATGAACTACTAATCAATTATTGTTTATGCAACTAAAGGAGGAACTTGCGACGGCATCGTTGTTTTCCTTCAACATCCTTTAGATCGCGTCATTTCAGATACACAAGCCCAGCATGATAATGAGTATAAGCCCCAGCCACAACTAAAACATGGAAAAGCTGGTGGCTGTGCCCCGCAATGTCAAATTTTCCACGCAACCATCGTTCTGGAATCCTCGTGGCGTAAACCAATGCACCAATGCCATAGAGAAGCCCTTTAATAACCCCGTAACCTGTTGTGTAGAGTGCCTCTGGTTGGTGCTAAAACAAGATGAGCTTGTGCACAATAGGTGCTATCCCTGATAAGCCCATGCCTAGGATGAGGTATGCACGAATTGTGCGGAACTCGGGATTCTGAAATACAGGAAAGAGGGATACTCGTAATGATTCCCAAGATTGTTATGGACCAAGTAAATGTTGCAAAAGAAAGGGTTCCATATGAAGGAGTAATAAACAGGTGGGGTAAAAGGAGGTGCATATAAGTGCTGCTATTCCGGCATAATCAAGCCTGAGCATGATGTACGATAAACGCTCGGAATGGCAGGACAAAAGATGGCAGGTACCTCTAGCCAGCAAGCAAAACATGGCTCCACCAATGAAAGCAAAAAATGGCCATCGTGTGATTGGCTTCATCATAAGAGGTGCTATCATGTTTGCTAAATCCTCCTTCATGCTACGCTGAATTCAATAAAAAACAGAATAAGTAACATGAACATTCTTATTCAAAGGGATTAGTATTTCCACAGACTATCCAATAAAATTAAAAATAACAATGGGAACATGAATTTCACAAAATTCTATTAGCATTGTGAGAAGTCCGAACAAGTGATATAAAGATATACAAAATCGAAAGTTTGGAAATTGGTTGAATAGTGGCAGAGTAGGAGTTTTCACATGCAACACAATAGAATTTCATAATTTAGTTGTTCTGGTTCTCTTGTTTGATCTTTACAGAGGGGTCTTATGAAAATGTGCAGATCCAAAATCTTCCAGGTCAGTATACAAGTGCAGCAAATGGTTTTCTTTATGCCAAGAGATTTGTCATTATCTTTTTAGGAATTTACTGATATGGTCATTATTATGCATTTAAACAGAACTATAAAATTGCCATCGCTAAAGAACATTACCAGCACACAAACATCAGTGTCATTGCCATGGGAGAATCGCTCTGGCAGACAGTTGTATAAGAGATCCATGACATGCCATCCTGAGATTGAGGGTAAGGAAGGAAGGCAGTGGTGGAATCTGTGCAAATCAGCCTTCAAAACATCTGGGAGTTGTAAGGAATGAAAATCAACAACCTTTGGAATCTGGGTTGCCGTATATATGTTCAGGGCAAGGAAAAGAAAGAATCCAATCAAATGCCTGCAAGGAACATATTTTATGAGCAAAGCAGATCACGAGTGAGTGCCATGAACTTCATAGATTAGAGAACTAATCCAAACAAATACAACCAACTTGGCGAAAAAATCTAGCATATTAACTCACAAAATTCAACTCAAGCAAACAACTCCACTAAAAGCCTAAAATTTATTGGGATTAGATAGGTATAACTAACCTAATCTTATCTAGTATTTTTTATATTTGTATTGTATATTTAAATAGTGTAGCACGTATCCACGTATCTCATCCTTATGATCAGGAATGTGGTTCCTTCGTTGTATTATAAATATTTGTACAACTAAATACAGCAGCAGCTCTTTCAGTTCAAAGTATTTTCAAAATTGCCTCTTGTAAAAGAAAACTTACGTCCAAACATTCAATGTTTCATTGTGGATGGTGAAGATACTGAGCAAAATCTGCTTCATAGGCCATTCAGATCTATAGTGGCCAAGAATGTATTCGTTGTCCCTTAAATAACCGGGCGAAGAATGATATTCAACAAGCTGATACTTCACTTTCTTCCACAACTTCTTCCCTTTCCCTTCCTCCGAATTACAACTCACTTGAGTTTTCTCAATAGTTTCAGTAACTCTCTCCATTCATCTGTTAAATTCAACACACACAAATTACCCAAAATCAAAAAAAAACTTTCACTACCATCCAACAAAAAGAAAAATCTTTACATTGCTACCCCCAAATTTTATTGCAAATCCATTAAATTTCAATCAATTATAACAAAACAAAGAACAGTTTTCAACACTGGGTCAAAAGACATTAAGAAAATAAGCAAAACCCAATTGAAGAAACACGTAGTTATTACCTGAAATTGAAGAAACACGTAGAACCCAGATGGTAATTATTTTAGACACCTGTATAGGATATGCAAAAGGCGGGAATAAAGAGAGGTTTAGGATCAAATGGGACAAAAAAAAAACTAGAATGACACGTTAGAATTAAATTTCACACGTGAGAAAATCTAGGAGGTTGTAATCGACACGCTTAGAAGTGAACTATAAGAAACGTTGGAGAGGAGAAAAGAAAGACATATGGAACTCTGACGACCCACCTTCTTCATTCTCCTCTTCTCCATTTGCCTAAGAGACCGTTACTACGATCAAAGAAATGGTTTCAAAATTTCCACAGAATTAAAAAAAAAGAGCCGTTAGGAGCGTTTTGGAGTGATTCGACCGTTTGAACCCTCCCCACAACATCAACACTTCACAAATCAAACCTACACTTCACAATCTGAATTGATGGTAAGAATTGTAAATGTTCATTTGTTATTCATGTTTAACTCTTCTGTTTCAAATTTTCCATTCATTATAATTTGTTTTTGTTTCCTGTAATGATTTTTGTATGCAAGTTATTGATCCCTGTTCTTGTTTTTTTTCCTGAAATGGTGGCAGCTTCGTTGTATCCTGTGACAGTGCTATTGAAGACAAGTTGGTTTTAAAAGAATTATATAGCAATGTGGTAAATGGCTGATTCACACATCAATTTTGCATGTTAAATCTAGTAATGTAAACAACATTGTAAGTTTGATTGCTTCGCTAATTACACTTTATGATTGCATTTGACAGAACACTCCAAAGGATGTTATAAAAGCAACATATGATGCTTGTTTAGATGCCGTATGGTCCTTCAAAGTGATGATCACATTGAGATGCAGGTAGTTTTCTTTTGATATGTTGGACTTCTTCTGTTTTGGGAAATGTCTCTTTCCATTACCTTATTTTGAGTGGTGGAAATTGCAAGAAAAAGTAGGCTAGAATAAGAATTTCATGATTTTGTTTGTGGGAATGCAGGTTTCTCCACCATGATGTGGAAATTCGTGGATCACGATCACTTTTGTTGGAAACTCCAGTTTCATGAAATTTCTGCGACAGATTCATGTTCAGGAAATGCCAAGCGTTCAAGAGCGTTCTGCAATGGCAGGACAGGAAGTAAATATGAATAATCAAGGTTTAACTTAATTTGCTCTTAGTGTTCATATTATTTTGCACACTGAACTCAGTTTATTAATCTTTAGATAATTGTTTTACAGCTATGTCTGAAGATGAAGAAGAAGTGGACAGTGATGATACTGAACCAGAAATTTCTATAGGGACAGAAATTCCTGATCATGGTAAGCCTTTATTTCTACATATTTGGAACTGCATCATTTGGAAATGTTAAAGCTTAATTATTATCTTGATTAGGTGCTATGCAAGCCGAGGAGGATGCATAATTTGGAAGAAGAGAGCAGTACAACCCGATATGATCTGGAGGTCTTTACTTCAATTATGACCACTTTTTGTGTCCTACAATAAAAATTCAGTAGTTTTTTATAAATTTCTGTAATTTTTCATAAAAAGTTACAGAATTTTATTAAGTGAAGTTGCAGAATTTTATTAACGAGTTACTTAATAATTTAATCGTATTACAGAAATTTATAAAAAGTTACAGAATTTTTGTTGTCCTCAATGAGGACACAAAAAGTGGTCCTCATTGGAGTAGTGACCCCCTCTTAACATTGTTTGGACTTGATTTTCACCTATTTTTGGAAGTCAAATTCGAGGGCGTTACATAAATAATATAATATATATATAAATAATATAAAATATCTTATATATTTTTAGGTTTTTTAGTATAAACAATATGATTTAAACACCTACACTATTTTCTTGAATTAGATTGCACTTCATATTACATATTTTAAATTATAATAATTATAAAAGAAATATATATACTATGAATAAAAAAATTGTATCTTTAAGAGAAGGCGCTAACAGGCAGAACGAGGATGAGTTTTATATTTTTTTTCAACGGAATAAAAGTAATGTATTAATTTTGTAATCCGATGGATTATGAGATGTGTACATGACAAAAAAATATAATAGGTGGTGATGTAGAAGTCATAATACCAACCCCATTATCATTCCTATCTTTTTGAGTGATTAATGATATGTATTACCCATCTATTTTTACTGGTTTGACTAATGCTGATAAAACTATGGATACCATATGTGCCAATTTGATGTTACATTATTAACTGAACTCTCATAAGTAGCAAAAGTATACATGTGAAAGACAACATTATCTTAAACTTATCCAATCAATTTACCTGAAAAACATGATTTTAAGTTTAATTTCTGGGAACCAATTTCTATATTTAATAGTTTTGCAGATCTTAAATTGTTTTATATTTGTTATGCATGAGCAATTTCCATTAAAACTTAATTAATGTGATAATACCAAAGATATGAACATGAAACAGTAAATGTGTGAGAACCAAACCAACTAGTACTACCATCCAAGTATACAGAATTTTGTTTGTTTCCTTCCGTTCTCTCATTAATACCTCTATCAATGGAATAACACTATATATAGCAATGGTAATTAAAGAAATACCTTAAATGATATATATCCTCTTTGAACAGATTACTTTTGTTAATATAAATTTCTCCAAAGAGATGAAAATGAGAAGAAACAGTCACACCAGCCATTCTCCTACCCTCTCCTCTCCATCTCTCTCCTTGTATGAATATTGCTTTGTGATGTTAATAATGAAGAAGCATGTTATTTGAAAGAACATCACATCACTTTTGTTTTACAGTTCACACCAAAGAGTCACTATCCCTGTAACTTATTCTAAGAACATACACAACATTTTGCCTTTTAGGCCAAATCATTGAGCACAAGCTGATCTTGTCATAAGTTTTATTATTGATAACCAAGAAGGATCCATCCTAGGCCTCCTCTCTCTCTCAAAAAATGGGTGAGGCATGGAGATTTACAGTGCATGTCATAAATGGAAGGTGGTTCTCTGTTTTTGCATCATTCTTGATCATGGCAGGAGCTGGTGCGACCTATCTTTTTGGAACATACTCAAAAGAAATAAAAGCTACACTTGGTTATGACCAATCCACACTCAACCTCCTCGGCTTTGCCAAGGATCTTGGTGCCAATGTTGGAGTCATGTCTGGTCTTCTTGCTGAGGTAACACCAACTTGGTTTGTTCTTCTTGTTGGTTCTGCTATGAACTTTGCTGGCTATTTCATGATTTGGCTTGCTGTTACTTCAAGAATTCCACCACCAAAAGTTTGGCACATGTGTTTGTACATTTGTATGGGTGCCAATTCACAGAACTTTGCAAATACAGGTGCTCTTGTGACTTGTGTCAAGAATTTTCCTGAGAGTAGAGGTGTTATGCTAGGTTTGTTGAAGGGATTCGTTGGTTTAAGTGGAGCTATTATGACACAAATGTATTTAGCTATTTATGGGAGTGATTCAAAAGCTTTGATTCTTCTAATTGCTTGGCTTCCTGCTGCCTTATCTGTGATTTTTGTTTACACAATTAGAGAAATGAAGCCCCAAAGACAACCAAATGAGCTTAAAGTATTCTATCATTTCCTTTATGTCTCAATTGTGCTTGCTTTGTTCTTGATGGTCATGACCATTCTTCAAAAATTGTTTGATTTCTCTAAAGGTGCCTACGCTGCAAGTGTTAGTGTGGTATGTGTAATACTGTTTGTGCCACTTTTGATAGCAATTAGGGAGGAATGGCTTCAATGGAACCTTGGCCATCAAGAAGCAAAGAAGCCACCGACAGAATTGGCAATTCAGAAACCAACATCAGAAATTGCATCACCAAAGGAGGAATCAGTGAATTCAAAAGAGCAGATAGAGAAGGCTGAGAGGTCTTGTTTCTTCACCATATTTGACAAGCCAGAAAGAGGTGAAGACTATACAATTCTGCAAGCACTTTTGAGCATTGACATGTTAATACTATTTGCTGCAACATTCTGTGGTCTCGGTGCAAGCTTAACTGCAATGGACAACTTGGGACAAATTGGAGAATCATTAGGGTATCCAACAAAAACAGTAAAAACATTTGTTTCATTAGTAAGTATTTGGAACTACTTTGGAAGGGTCTTTGCAGGGTTTGTCTCAGAATCCTTGCTTGTGAAGTACAAAATGCCAAGGCCATTAATGATGACATTTGTCCTGATTTTATCATGTATAGGCCATCTTGTTATCGCATTTCCCTTCTCAGGTTCTGTCTACGTTTCATCAGTGATAATGGGCTTCTCTTTTGGTGCACAATTGCCACTTCTTTTTTCCATAATATCAGAGCTTTTTGGTCTCAAATACTACTCAACATTGTTCAATTGTGGTCAATTGGCAAGTCCTCTGGGGTCATACATACTAAATGTGAAGGTCACAGGAATGTTATATGACCGTGAAGCGGTGAAGGAACTTGCGAAGAAAGGCATGAGTAGGTCACAAGTGAAGGAACTGGTTTGCATTGGAGTGGGATGTTATAGAGAACCATTTATAATTTTGTCTTGTGTTTCATTTTTTGGAGCTCTTGTTTCACTGGTTTTGGTCATGAGAACCAGAAAGTTTTACAGTGGTGACATTTATAAGAAGTTTAGAGAGGTGCAGTGAGAAGCAAAGATGAGCAGAACAGTGAAGATTACATGGATAATAAGGAGAAATTTGAAGAAAAATGCGTGTACATTTCTCTAAGATTTTTTAACAGAAATGCAGTCTTCTTTTTCTCAACTTCTTATTTCTGTGAGCTCTAATACGGAAAAGGGGTATGAGGACAAATCATCTCCCAACATTTCAAACATCTCCTTGAAGGGTTTCCTATGTGTTTCAAAACTTTTGGCGAAAACATGAACAAAACACACAAGAACAGCCCAAGATTCACATATAATCGACTCAAAACATATTAGAGACAATCGGTTTACAATATGGTTACATAAAGATTTAAGCTTTGGATAAAAATCGTACATTTCTTTGTCTTCTTCAATGGCGTGGATGTTCTTAGCCAAGAACAAAATCTACCGTCTTAGAATACTCCAAGACGACCTTAATGACACCAAGGAAGAACCTCAAACGTGGTTCCTCTACAGAAATAGCACCCGGATTAGTCAAAAACGTGTACTAGCACGAGGGAAGAGCGTATCACCTTAATTCTGTCGAATCGGATGCGATCTTAGTGAAATAGGAGCACCACGATGATTAAGTGCTATAATCAGCCCCTAGATCTTGCTTCACTGATGAGAGAACACCTAAAATCTCACTCTTGGATTTTAGAATGAAGACCACGGCAAATGGGAGAATGGTGGACGGCAATGTCTTGTAAAAGTGGTGTTTTCTCTTTCATAAAAGTCTTTTAAAGAAAAGAGTTTTGCTAGGGTTAAGCTCTCAACACTCCTAATCCTTTTAGGACTTGTTTTTGAGTTTAATTTCAAATTAAAAACCTTTAAAAATCAGGTCATAGCTGTGTGCCTTATTGTAGATAAGTGAAAGATTCAAACTTTCAACATTATCCTCTTTTGTCTTAATTAAGACATGCCTTGTCTTAATTTAAGACAAAGCTCCTTAATTCTCTCTCCTTATTATTTCTTATTTAAGACATCATATTTAAATAAATAATCTTTGTCTTAAATATATTTAAGAAATAATTTATCATCCGTCTTGGGCCCAATTACCAAAATTGGCTCACACGCCCTATCCGGTCCATTGACCGGAATTTGACCTAAGGTGAAAAACTGAAATTACCCTTTTAGGTATTTTGCTATCCGCGTGCGATCTGTAGGACTATTTAATAAAGGTAATGAGTTTAATAACTCATAAACCATAGGCGGTCTCTAGTAAGACACTATATCATCCTAAATTAAAAAGCTGACGAGCGGTGTCAACAGTCCTACTGCAACCCAAATACATCCTTTGACCTAGATATCTTGATTTAGCATAAGGCATGTTGCTAACACCCTTATTTAATGCTGAATCACTTTTCTTGATCTCTATGACAAAATTGATAAGTTTGAATAAATGGATTAATCATT